>JBBBDQ010000685.1:367500-430000 GCA_037127315.1 Ascarosepion bandense | reverse complement strand
ATATATATATATATATATATATTGTCACGTGTTCATAATTTATATGTTTGATTTTTCGAGTCTGAGGAGACAGTTGTGTCATACACGCCTGCCGAAATAAATTCTTGATTTATAACCGTTTATTTATGTGTTGAATCTTTTTTTCTATGTATTATTCTGCTCCTGATAACATCCATTAAGCTTACTATATTATCTATTTAATATTTTATAGTAATTAGATAATTTTGTGCGGGGGAGGATTATCCCTCCGTTTTTAGGGATTTGTCATTATGAATATATGATTATAATTAAATTTGTTTTTTTATTTAAAATTATTTAATTTACATTGCGACAAAAATTTATGTTTCGAGATTTTGTCTCATCATCAGGCGATTTTGACTCATTGTTGTGAAAATGATTTACATTTCTAAACTTATTTATAAATAGAACATTGTCTGTGTGTGTGTGTGTGTGTGTGTGTGTGTGTGTGTGTGTGTGTGTGTGTGTGTGTGTGTGTGTCCGTTACCTATAGACTCTGAAACGGCTGAACCGATTTTCTGGAAAATTTACATAGTTGTACTATAAGCGTCTGCGAGTGTTCTTAGCAAGGTTTTGTTTCGAAGTACCCCCGATAAATATCGATAATCGAAAAAATCGGGTTATAGAAGGAGTGGACCAATTTTAATCAAATTTGATACACTCATAGACAAAGACATAAACGATATTCAGAAGTTTCAAGGTTCCACTTCTTACAATAGTGCAGAAAATCGATAATATATATATATATATATATATATATATATATATATATATATATAAAATCAAGTTGTTTGTATGTGTCTGTCTGTTTATCTACCTGTATGTCTGTATTTTTTTTAGCCCTTTTATTTTACTTTTTGCTTCGAGTTTGACTCTAAGTCGGTATAATTGTAGTTCTTAGTCTCAGCCATGATACCATTTACTCAGAGGACTTATTTAGCCTTCAAAATTCAATTTACGACGAAACAAAACTTATTTGATATCGATACCAGGAAATCAAAATTTGACTTACATCCATTTATTTTTCTTTCAGTCTACGGTTTCGCTTTAACTGGAAACAACTATTGCTTTTTAGTCTTTCGTGCCAACGTCCAAAGAGTCTGAGTTCCAGTGCCATGGATTAGTTTTAAAGCTTTCACTACACCCGAGCAACGCCGGGCTGTACTGCTAGTGAATTTATAAAACGATACGCTTGCTATTTAAAGAGTTGATATGAATGGGGGAAGACAAACACATATATATGTGTGTTTAATTTAATTAATCAGAATGAAGTTCAAATTTCAAAGTAAAATACAGGTTATATGTTTGGTGATTACAGGTTTTCTTCTTTAAATCTTAACGGGAAAGTGTCAGTCTATTAAGCCAACGTCTAGACTGCTCTCTTTCAGTTTCATGTATCCATTTTTGTTACAAGTTTATTTTCTTAGCGTTTTCTGTATCCAAGTATTTTTTATTTTTCAAAAACAGAAAAAGAGAGAAAGAAAACACTTTATATTTTTGATCTGACTTAAAGTGATCTTTGATTTTGATAATACTATTTTTATTTTGTTTTAGAGTGCATTCTGCTTTCAATTTTTTCATAATCTCTTAATTTGTAAAAAATTTAATATCTATTTAAATAATGCTATATTATAATACAAAATAAATTTTAGGATACATGTAAGTTAGGGATATTATTTTATGAAGACTTTTTAATCATATTTTAAGGTGAATATTTTACAATGTTTACATAAAACATTTATTTCATAACGTTTATTTAACAGATTTTTATTCTTAATAAATTTAATAATATATAGTTTTTCACATAGACACAATGGGCGTGAGTTGTTTAAAGACTTATAAAAGTACGTTTAAAGAGTTTATAAAAATATTGGAAAAAATGCATTCAGAACCGAAAATATTAAATCATAATCAAAAGTCCCTAATATATTTTCTTTCTTTCTACGTTTTTGTTTTAAATAATACTATGATGCAGAAAAATCTAGGACAATAATCTTGTAACAAAAATGGACACATCGCACCGAAAGAGAGCAGTCTTAACAGTGGCTCAGTTGACTGACACTTTTCCGTTAAGTCTGACAGAAGAAAACCTGTATTCCCCAAACATATAACCTCAATTTTCAGATTTGAAAGTTGAATTTAATTCTGATTAGTTAAATTAAACACAGGCATAAATTTTTGTATTCCCCCATCTATATCAACTCTTTAAATAACAAGCGTATTGTTATATACATCCAGTAGTAAATCATTTTAACAACGATGAGTCAACATTGCTAGATGTAAACTCACGAAACAAAGATTTCCGTGTCGTAATGTAAATTAAATTAATTTTAAATAAAATACAAATTTAATTATAATTATATTTTGCTCTATGATCTTGTTGTATTGAGCACTTTTTAAAAATGTAAAAGCTGGAGAACTCGGAATTCTAAAACTGTTGATTCTCTTCACCTGGATATATATATATATATATATATATATATATATATATATATATATATATAACATAGTGATGATCCACGTATACTTTCTTAATATGTATAGGAAAGAATATTAATAAAAAAAAGTTTTGAATTTAAAAATGTACATTTTTTGGACAGTATTTGTTTATTTTTATTATTGTATTTTATATTTCAGACCGCCCTCGGTCCTTCATCAGAAACGAGTGATTTTTAAATTTGAATTAGAAACGTATTTCACGATAGCGTTCGAATATTTTTTTGTTTACATCACGTGGTGTGTTTGTTCACAACATGCGGCACGTCCGTAGAGAAAGTCTGTTTGTTTTAAATAAAAATTTCTTGGAATATCTGAAAAAAAATTTTTTAGCTCTTGAAATATTTGTAAAGATTCAACACACCTAAATCCCTATATATATATATATATATATATATATATATATATATATATGATAAGGTGTGTGAAAATAGGAATAAGATAATGTAAAGCGAATTGAAAACAAAACAAAACAAAAAATTAAAAAAACTACCGTAATTTCCTGCTTATAAGACGCACTTTTTTTTCCTAAAAATACCCTGAAAAATGCCTATGACTTCCAAGACGAATATATCAGTTACCATCATGGTTACCTCTATGACATGAATGATAGAGAGGATCATTTATTGGACATGACTAACACTAGGGATGATTCTGCAGATGGTAGTTTAGAGCTTTACATGAATCGAGCAGTGACGAGGTTTGGGGATTTGAGGCTGAATATAATTTCTTTGATTGTTTTATAATATTACATGCATAAAAAAAAATTAAATTCATTTTTATCAAAATAAATACACTGAGGGACAATGACTGATGTATAGTAAATTTGCTAACCACCAACTAGAATGTCATTGGCATCCAAACAAAATCGGACGAGGGATTATAGTGGCAATAGAAGTCTGACAAGGAGAATTCAATACTTAAATTGTGGGTGCGTTGGCCGGGATGTGATGGTTCTTAAATGAATCTTTAATCTTAAATGAAGCTTTCATTTAAGAACTATCACATCACCTGACAAGACACAAAAGTGTTGAAACAAAATGGCTACTTTTGTAGTGATATTGTAACATATCCATGTTATAATTTATGAATAAATAATATTATTAGCTCTACTTTTGTATTGAGCACTTTTTTAAAAATAGTGTTTCTTGAAACAAGGAATATTATTCCAACAATACTTGTGTGTATATATATATATATATATATATATATATATATATATATATATATATATATATTTTCTAGACATATGCTATTAAATATAAGAGACAATGAATGTCTATTATGTTTAATCATGAGCCGTTCTAAACGTCGTATTTTTGCTTTAATTTCAGTTGAAAATAAAGACAAAAATTCTCCAACATTTGGATAATTATTTATTGGTTTTCTTCTAAGCTTTCGGCTCACATGAGCCATCTTCAGAGAGGTAGTTTAAACTGAAATATTATAAAATCCACCATCACCGACGATTTTATTTTGTGTTGAAATAAAACTCCGCTTGGCAAACAGGAAATAACATATTACAATGCATTTGACTACATGGTTTTGTTGTCATTTCGCGCTATCCCGCGGTGTGACGTCATAAAACCGCATCGCAAACTTAAGAACTGCGTTTATTATTTTTGATAACTATTGCCGTTGCCAAGCGGAGTTTTATGTCAACACAAAATAAAATCGTCGGTGATGGTGGATTTTATAATATTTCAGTTTAAACTACCTCTCTGAAGATGGCTCATGTGAGCCGAAAGCTTAGAAGGAAACCAATAAATAATTATCCAAATGTTGGAGAATTTTTGTCTTTATTTTCAACTGAAATTAAAGCAAAAATACGACGTTTAGAACGGCTCATGATTAAACATAATAGACATTCATTGTCTCTTATATTTAATAGCATATGTCTAGAAAATTACTTGCTGCCTCGATATACTAAATATATATATATATACACACAAAAAAATCTCAAGCGAGCCAAAACCTACCGCGGTTTCACACTACGGATCGTCAGGGCAAAGGCTTTGCCCTGACGATCCGTAGTGTGAAACCGCGGTAGGTTTTGGCTCGCTTTAGATTTTTTTGTGTGTCTTTGCTCTACTTTTGTATATCTTTTGTACTTTGTATCGAGCACTTTTTCTTGTGGTTGGTTCCGTTTGTTTTTTTTTTCTTTACTGCGGAGTATTGAATGTTTTGTTCTTGTTCCGCGGATTTCTTTTTTTCTCCCCATTTATCCGACGCCTCAGTGCACCGGATTGTAACGGAATTAGGTTCTGTTCGTTAGTGGTTTTGTTTATCTTAGTATAAATTTACAGCCTAAATACTTACAGAGTCTATTTAGTTATTATTTTGATTTATACATATATATATGTGTGTGTGTGTGTGTGTGTGTGTGTGTTCTAACGTAAAAAATAACCAAAACGGACGTTGGAAAATGAAATAGTAATCTTTATAAAATCAAGAAAATACGATACTCGGCGGATGCGTAAAATAGGTAACCGTTGCTGGCGGCTAGACAGCTATAAAGGTATTTAACTGCCCTTCCCCACGCCACTTGAAACAAAATTTGGCACAAGGTCTTGTTAGTGTGGGTGATCCGAGCTATACAGGTCGACAAATATTTTGTCTACTATTCCTCAGACGAAATTCTAAATATTAAAAAGAAAACTCAACACATAATTAAACAGTTATAAATACAGAAATTATTTCAAGAATACAAAGAAAAACCATTACAATTGCCTGGTTCAAACAGTTGAAGAATAAATGAATGTTAATTTCACTCAGAATTTAAAAAAAGACCGTTTATAACAAATGGGTTTTAACACCGGAAATAAATTCAGAATAGATACGACGAATCACACTCATAATTCAATACAGAATAAAGAATTAAACCACACGTACAGCAAACAAACATAGTACATAAAGCCAAGGTAAGTGCAAACAACAACACAATGTACTACATCGGTGCCACTGAGGGACCATTTTAGAAAAGAAATAACAACCACAATCTTTCATTCTCCAACAGAAAATACTTGAACAGCACTACACTATCAACATACGTATGGCGTCTAAAAGACAGAAATATTTCACCAACAATAAGCTGGAAAATACTGAAAAAAGCACCTGCCTACAACAACATTACAAAAAATGCCTACTTTGCCTACATGAGAAAGTAGCAATTATATCTCATATTCCACGAAAGAACTTATTAAACAAAAGATCAGAACTAATTTCCAAATGCAGACTTGAAAATAAATACCTATCATCACAATTTATACCAAACGGATAAAAAAAAAATCACACGTCTCTGCCATAGTAAAATTAATAATTAATACACCACAAATAAACACTAACAAGCATTACAAATTATAATTTCTACCATTTAAATATACGCAACCACAAAAATAATAAAACAAGCCAATAACCGACTTTAAAACAAAAAATAACAATACAGCCTTAAATAAAATAATAGCAATTCTTACCTACCATAGTTTTCCCATCAAAAGTACATATGTACGTACGAGAAATCGACAACTGTCCGCGCGTCAACATCGCTACACCATTCGAATACACCAACCGAATGCGTATGTATGTGTGCAACGGCACACATATACATATATATACCGAACCCCGCACGATTCGCATGTGTATGGTTTTGTAAGACTCAGTGAACGAACGCCCGTGCGTGTGTATGTGTGTCCTTACGCGCGTTGATGGGTGTACAAATGTATATATATATATATATATATATATATATATATGTCTGCGTCTGTCGTGACGACAGATATCCCCCACTTCCATAAAAATACATGAATATACGCAGCCCTACATATAACCAATTTTTAAAAAAATTAATCAGCTTGTCTGACGATCGCAAGAGCGTGAAACCCAGGGTTACAAACTCACACTTATCTATCTATCTATCTATATATATATATATATATATATATATATATATATATATATAGACTACCGGCCATAATTATTAGGCCACACTAGTGTTTTAAAAAATGATGTATTTCCTAGTATGTTTTTAGTATTTATTGCCAAGTGGATAATTGTAAATGAAAATAAAATGGTTCTTTTGTTAATAGTGCACAATAACATGTGCATCAAATGAATTTATAAATATTTAATAATTACCTATATTGCATTTTTAGCTATGAAAGAATGAAGAAAATTTAGGGGGATTCGGATGAGTTCATCTTTGCTTCCTTGCCTTGTAAAATTTTGCAAAGTAATAATAACAAAGGAACCATTCTATTTTCATTTAGAATTATCCACTTGGCAATAAATACTAAAAATAGTATGGAATACATCATTGTTATTAAACTGGGGTTGCCTAATAATTATGGCCGGTGGTGTATATACATATATATATAGATAGATATAGTAAATATTCAGGGTGCGTTTAGTAAATTGTCGCTATATGTCTTGTAAAATATTGCAAAGTAATAATAACAAAAGAACCATTAAATTTAATTTAGAATTATTCACTTGGTAATTAATACTGAAAATAGGATGAAATACATCATTTCTTTTAAAAACACTGGGGTGGCCTCATAATTATGGCCGGTAGTGTATATATTTGCTGTAGATAATATTCATTGAGCTCACTTTTTTATTTAATTGATAATTTATATTAATTAGATAAAATCTTTTGGATTATCCTTTCCATCTTCACGAGTTGCCATTCTCTCCGATATATATATATATATATATATATATAAATAAATAACC
Source organism: Ascarosepion bandense (assembly GCA_037127315.1). NCBI lineage: Eukaryota > Metazoa > Mollusca > Cephalopoda > Sepiida > Sepiidae > Ascarosepion > Ascarosepion bandense. Next base: position 422,755 of record JBBBDQ010000685.1, on the reverse strand, counting down.
TAGAGACCCAACGAACCTACCAAGGTTTCACCAAATTGGATCTTCAAGGAAAGTAGGCTTTTTGTTTTAGGTTACTCGTCTCAGGGGTTTTCTTTGGGCTACGTACTTTGACTGATGTTCGTGTGCTTAGCTCGATCTTTTTTTATTATATATATATATATATATATATATATATATATATATATATATATATATCAGAGTGAATACAGAACGAAGAATTCTTTCAACGTTAAAAACATTAATTTAAAACAGTGGTCGATATATAATATACTATATAGAGCTGTGAATATTTATTATAAATTATACTTTAGAAGAGGCATTGGGATTCCAATGCCGAAACGAACGTGCCTTCGTCGCGATTATATATAGAGAAATTATGTACATGTTCTAAAGTATAATATATATATATATATATATATATATATATATATATATATATATATATAATGGTCTTTATTGTAATAGAGAGAATATGTAATTTAATATAGTGAATGCTGGACAATATCGTCACAGTTGAAGAGAATTTGGAGGCAACGGGATTATTTTACAGATGGATTTTGAGAATTCCATTGACGGACCGGAAGCGAGTAAGCAATGACGAAGTTTTAGAGAAAATGGAAATGAAAAGGATACGTATATGTAATATCAAAAAGAGACACATGAAATATCTCGGAAGAATAGCGAAGAAAGTGGGCTTGGAAAATTTGATATTCACAACACATATTGAAGGCAAAGAACAGAGGAAACCTGCCCATAACCTAACGAGATTGGTAGAACAGGGTTAAGCATTATTGGCAAAAGAATGAAATTTACTAAGTGCTAGAAATGATAGGATGTTGTGAATAACTATGACCGCCTACATTCTGAAGTAATTCGGTACAGAGAACACATATCTTTTGAAGTCAATTCTCCTGAAGCAAGACAACAATGCCATTAAGACGCAAGGTGCTACTGAGAGTAAAAGAAAAATGAGAAGCTTTTAGAAGGAACTCAATCCTAAACAAGAAGCAGAGGATAAACCATTAGACCTGTCCCAAAAGAGTAGGGAGAAGTTTGAACCGGACGATAGGCGAACTTGTCTACTCTTATTGAGGAAAAAATGGTTAATCACATTTTAGAGTTTAAAAGACGTTAAAAGTATAGAGTTGAAGGAAACGGTTTAAAGAACCAAATTTTAAGCAAGAAATAAGGGATAAACCTTTAGTCATGTTCGAAAACGACGGAGGAGCAAATGCCAGACGATAGGTGAGTCTATATATATATATATATATATATATATATATATATATATATATATTTGTTGAGAACAAAATAGTTAATAAAATTTCAGAGTTAAGACGGAGACTAACAGATCAATCGCACAAATTAAATCTCTAACCGAATATGGGGCAAAGTTGTGTTTAAATTTATAATTCTACGCTTATATAAATTTCTTAATTCCGTGTCATGTCTTTTTATTACCTTAGAGATCATAAAACCATAAATTCCCCCTCCCACCCACTCCCTTAGCGAGCGTGCTTCTTGGTTTCGCCTTTTGGTGGAATACAGCGGCCACTCTTTTTTCTGGGATGGACGGATCTTACTAACATTGTTTATTATTTTAGTTCAAAAATTTGTTGTATTTTTAGTTTGTTTTTTGGGTTCATCCCCCTCCCCATCATTTCATTTTTCATTAAATGTTTTGAATTATATATTATATTGTACATAGATACATTTTTATTGTCATGGGCTATTTCCCCACTTTTTTAGGTGTCCCTTGTAAATTTGTGGTATTATGGTGTATGATGGATTGGGAGGTGATGGATGGGTTCTTGTAGTGAATGCGCAAAACTGTAATGAGTGATTGGGTCGTGATAGTGTTTAGCTCGGTATAGGATAGTTAAGTGAGTACCAACCTCTACCCCTCCCCTTTTCGACCATGTGCCACAATCTTTGTATTCTTAACAGAAATGAATATTGTTATCAATTTTTATATTTTACTATTTCCTCCACACTTTATTTTCATATCTATTTACGCACACTCGTTTTTTTCTCAACGGTTACCTCTGTCTCGCTTGTCATTAGTATGTCCTGCGATTGTCAAATTCTCTAAGCCCACTTTTCGCATAATGTCTCCTCGAAACTTCAAATATCTCGTTATGATTTTATGTTTTTTGTTTCCATTTTTTCTTAAAAAAATTTCAGTACACGCATGTTTTAGCCATAGTATTTTCAGAATATTTCTCTAGAACCACATTTCTTTTGTCTCAATTTTCTTTTACACTTGTCAGGGAATCCACTGCTATATAAAATGACTTATTACATAGAAGATAAGATTTTGTGTGTGTGTGTGTGTGTGTAATTATAATGCAATTTTCCTGTTTATTAATACTTTGCTTAGCTTTTTGAAGGTAAATTTTGCTTTAGTACATTATGAGTTTTTATAACAGAAATTGTTTAGTCTATCTCAATTACTCCATTTTATGACGCCTGGGGGATCAGGAAGTTCAACGAGAGAAGCGGTGCCGAGGGAGAGAAAACGTGATGTATTTATTTTAACGGCGATTGGTGTACTCAAGATTTCTGTTCAAACAATTCATTCGCGTTTTTGTATTTTTTTAATATTCCTATGCACCACTCAGGAATATGGTGTGAGAAAACAATATTTCATAAGCAAATGATTTAACTGCAATAGTTAAAATACTTTCCATGTCAAATCTCTAAGCAAAAAAAACAAAACAAAAACTGCAGCATTATCCGCTTCGTTGCACTAAAGCTAGGGTATAGGGCATAGGTTCCCCACCTTTTTGCTGCGTTTACCACAAAATACAATTTCACCATTATTCATTACCCCAATGAACAAATACCCGGGGTTTTTTTGGGTTTTTTTTTTAATCATGTCACCCCAAGCAAGGCATTCCACTGCCACTATAGCGCAGGGGGTTACACAGGGCGATAGACAAGTTAGGATGTACATAGGGGGAGAGTTAGAGAGAATGGGAGGGCTAGTGTGTTAGGAGGTGTCTATTGACCTTAGGAAAAGAAGTAATTATATTTTCATACATCAAAAGCAGACAAAGTTAATGGAAATTATTCAATACAATAGTACCAATCTATAATAATCAGAGGTATAGTAGCCGTAACCTAGCCGTGATTCTTAATGTGAGTGTTGAGCTTGTATTGCATGTGCCAGTTTATTTATTCTTAGCTTTGTGACTGAAAGGGCTATTCAGGCGTCGTTTGTCACGTTGAGTCTGCTACAGTTTTTGGTCTTCATTCCAAGGACAGTAGAAAAAGCTTGTTCACATAGATAAGTGGTTGAAAATCCTATAAGAATTTGTACTGCTCTAGAGGCTAGTGTTGGTATATCCTGCAGACAAGAAATCCAAAAGGTGGCACAATGTGAAATTATAAGCTGATTGCCTCTTCACAAACCAAACATCAATTACCCTCAAAATATGGGCTCATTACCCTACTGGTGTAATTTATCCCAGGGTTGGGAACCATGGGTTTAGGGTGTTGTATACTGACGAGAAAATCTTATAATAAGATGGTAAGAGAAAGAACACTTATAAAAGGGATCAATAAAAAAAAACAGGTGAATTTGCTAATGAAGAACAAAATTGTGGAAGAGTGAGGACAAGAGAGATAAGGGAGTGTAGTGAGAGCCATTAACCAGACAAGCTTCTGTGAACGGATGACGATATGGAGCTAGAACTTTAGCAAATGGAGAAAAACCATTAATAGCCACACAAGATACAAAATTGTGGTGGGTCATGATCTTTTAAAATCTGAAGGGACGTGGTACATAGAAGAATTGTTAATATCAGCTTAATACGGAGATAGTGTAAGAAAATTTGTTCATGAGATTACAGCGTTAACAATAAGCCACAATACAGACCGAATTCGTTGAATATATTCATTAGACACAATCAATAAACAATATCTAGAAATCTTTAAAAACCTTAGAATATATCGCACCCCATTAGCATGGATCAGGCTAGCCTACCTGAGAGCAAACACTGCGTCTCCTCGGGTTAACTCACACAACTGACCTCAAGTGGAATGACTACATTGAATCCATAGCTAAATCTGTTGCTGAGAAGGTCGGTTCTCTGTGTAGGGCCAGGAAGTTTTTCAAGTCTAAATCCATTTTGCACATATATAAATCTACCATTCTCCCATGTATCGAACACTGCTGTACATCTAGTCGGGTACTCCTGCTATCCACCTCAGGGTCCTTGACAGAATCTGTAATGTGATCGATCCCAACTTTGCAGCAACTTGATGTTTCTTTCCTGTGCCTCTTCTACAAATACTTTCACGGCTTCTTTTCCGACGAACTGATACCTTCTTTTCACGGCTTCTTCTCTGATGAACTGATCCCCTCCCTGTATAAATTTACAAGAGCTACTGGACTAGGAACTAGTCCCCACCCTTTTACAGTGAAACCAATAAAATGTAACCGCAAGTTCTACTCTAACAGCTTCTTTTCTCGCACTTCCCACCTGTGGAATTCACTTTCGATTACTTGCTTCCCCGACAGCTGCAATCTTCAAGAATTTAAATGTAAGGCCAATGATCATCTCCTATCTCACTAACTCGCATCCTTTCTCTCGAGCTATTTTCTCCATCCACGCGATCTCCATCACGCAAGTATACTCATCCTTCTATTACCACCCTCCTGACACCCCCATAACCTACTCCTCTTTCACATAACTTCCCTCTATGTAACCCCCCGCGCAACAGTGGTAGTAAAACTGCCTTGCTTAATTTGAAATGATTAAAATTAAAAATCTGTTAATCAGTACTGAATAATAAAAAAAATAATTAAAAATTAGAAACAACTTGTGATGAAGTCGTCGAAGCATTCGAACGTATATTATGGTGATTATTGTTATCGTTCATAAAAATCAATTCCAACGGTCAGTCAGTTAAGTGCAACAGGCGATTCATGCAGGAGTAATCATGTCTCGTAAGAGATTTTCCCGCAGTATGTTACCATTATATCCTGCGGTAGACCCGTTGCCAACCAAGGCTATAGAACTAAATCTCCTGTTTTTTAGCTCTTAGCTAGAGGAAAGTGACGGATTAATACCTTTTTCAAGTTATTTACGCACAAGTGAATGCAGAGAATTAAACTGGAATTCGAACTCATCTCTCCGATTTCTCTTTCCGAGCTGATATCCACTGCACCACAACGCACAACTTCATCTTTTTTAAATTTTCTTTTTAATCATTTCAACCCAAGCAAGGCATTGCACTGCCACTGTTGCGCAGGGGGTTACATAGGGGAAGGTGGTGAGAAAGAGTTGTTAGACATAGGAAATGTCAGAAGGAGGGTGATAGATGGGTAAGGATACCGAGGATGTGGATTGGGTAGATGGGAAGAGTGTTTGAGAGAATGGATGCGAGTTACTGTGTTAAGAGATGTCTATTGACCTTACATTTAAACTACTGGAGATTGTAGCTGTCGGGGAAGTAAATATGTGGAAGGGAATTCCACAGGCGGGAGGTGCGAGAAAAGAAGCTATTGGAGTAGAAATTGCGGTTACATTTTAACGGTTTCACTGTAAAAGGGTGGGACCTAGTTGCTAATCTAGTATCTTGTTTAAATTCGTACGAAGGGGGCACCAGTGGTCTAAGTTCATCAGAGCAGAAGCCGTGAAAGTATTTATAGAAGAGACACAGGGAAGCCACATCGCGTCGGTGGGAGAGAGACTGCAGGCGGTCTGCCAAGTCCGTATCTATCACATTACAGACCCTCCTCTGAACCTTATCAAGAAGCCCGAGAAGAATAGCAGGGGCACCCGACCAGATATGGCAGCAGTATTCAATGCACGGGCGGATGGTAGATTTATATATGTGCATTTAGATTCAGACGGGAAAAATTTCCGGGCCCTGCACAGAGAACCGACTTTCATAGCAGCGGATTTTGCAATGGATTCGATATAGTCATTCCACTTGAGGTCCGCTGAGAGTGTGAGGCCAAGGAGGTGTAGTGTTTTACTCTCTAGGAGGCAAGCCTGTTATGGTTACAAAACTTGAACTGTAAGGCCTGTGGTTCTTCAAACAAATGTTTATTATAGCATAGACATAATGTATGAACAATGAGAAAGTTATAAAGGAAAAAGGAACTTGACGAAAATAGGCTAGCAATATGAAAGTGATATATGGCATTTCTGATGTAGGAAAAGGGAGGAAAGATGGCTCGAAGAATCTGACACTTACTGAACATATTGAAAAGAAAACTAACACCTAATGTTCTGTTTAAGGTGTTCGTGTGAATGAATGACACAACGAAGAAAAAGAGGAATAGTAAAAATCAGACTTTATTTTTAATCGTTTCACCCCCAAGCAAGACGGTAACGCCACTGATGCGCAGGGGGACACATAAGAGAAAAAGATTAGATAGGAGGAGAGTAAAGGAGAGTAAAACTAGTTACAGAAGGTAGCAAAGGTAGAGGGAAAGGAACGGATATACAGGGTGATGTAGAAAGAACTGGAATCAAGTGGTTTTGTTAAGTCAAGAAAAGACTATATAATAATAATAATAATAATAATAATAATAATAATAATAATAATAATAATAATGTAAGTTTTGGAAAGCCACGATAATCTATATACGAATATTGCCCATAAAAGAATCATCTTTATTCGTTTCACCCCATGCAAGGCGGTAACGCCACTGATGCGCAGGGGGCTACATAACAGTAAAAGATTAGCTAGGAGGAGAGTAAAGAGAAAGATGAACCAGTTACAGGGGGTGTCAGAGAGAGGAGCAAGGGAAGGAAGGGAATACAGGTGTGATGACGGTTGCAAAAGTAGAGGGAAAGGAAAAGATATACAGGGTGATGTAGAAAGAACTGGAGTCAAGTAGTTTTGTTAAATCAAGAAAAGACTAAATAATAATAATAATAATAATAATAATAATAATAATGGATTAAAGTCTGAAACTTAAGGCTTTATTCTTGCAGCACAAGACCAAAGTCTTTTCACTAGAAACTTTCAGGCAAATATTATACATAATAATATGGATCCAAAATGCAGGTTTTGTGATAAACACCAAAAAACAATAGACCACCTAATCTCAGGCTGTTCTGTGCTTGCTCCAAATGAATATAAAAGTCGCCACGATAGAGTTGGGCAATATTTACATTGGGCAATGTGCAAACATTATAGAAAATCTGTAAACAAACACTGGTATGAACATCACCCAGCACCGGTTACAGAAATAGAAGATGTAACCATTCTATGGGACTACACCATCTACACAGACAGAAAAATTGAAGCAAACAGGCCAGACATTATTGTTAAAAACCAGAAAGAGAAAACTTGTCTATTAATTGATATGGCTTGTCCAGCGGATTTGCAACATAGCAATCAAGGAATTTGAAAAACTGTCAAAATATAAAGACCTGGAAATTGAAATAGAAAAAATGTGGAAATTGAAAACAAGAGTTGTGCCAGTGATAGTAGGTGCACTTGGAATGATAAAAAATGGAACAAAGCAACACATTGAAAGAATCCCTGGAAACCCCAGCTTAAGAGATATACAAAAAATTGTCTTATTAAGTACACCCCACACACTAAGGAAAACTTTATCTATGTAATGCTAGGGATGATAGGGAAGATAGAAAAACATGAAATGGAGTCATAACAACACGCCACGACCTGCCTTAGGTCTCCCCGCAGACTTGGTTGGTAGTGAGACCAAAGCAGAAATCGAAATATGATGAAAAATGACATAATGATAATAAATATGATGTAATTTTTGGAAAGCCACGAATATGTATGCGTAGATATACGAATATGGTCCATAAAAGAATCAAGCTTTAGGCGCGTAAAGATCGTTTTAATGTACAAAACCAATTGTGCTGAAAACTTATGCCTGATTATGCCAATTTTATTAACTTCTACTGGTTTCGTGAAGCCGTTTGCCGACCGTATGACCCACACTTGCGAGATTAAGTTATTTCTTGTGTGCCTGTTTAGTGAGTTCGTGAAAGACAGGTTGCCAAAATCCTTATCAGATTATGGTGACTTGGTTAATTACTATCAGTTTTAGTCTGTACTCTAGCTGCTTAATGCTTTTAGCGGATTAACCTAACCTCACTAATTAACTACTTCTCGATTATCTCTGACAGCTTAAGGTTTTGTCAAATTAAACAAATTTTAGTAATTTTCTACGGCTTTGATAATTTTCTTTCTCTCTGGAGCTCGACTAGTTTTGTGCTAATAAACTAAAGCTAGTAATTTTCTACAACTAAGTCAGTTCATTTCTGTGAAATTAATCAAACTTCAGATAGATTCTTGATAAACCTATAGAAAGAATCTGCAATATTACTGGTCCTGATCTGTTATCTTGGAATCGATCAAATAACATTGACATAACGTAGTTTCCTTGTGCCTTTTCAATAAATACTTTCACGCTATTCTGATGGAATTTCCTCCGTAGTATCTAGACTTTATGAACTACTGCCTCTCTGAATCTTGCTTTCCTTTCTGCTGGAAGTCCTCTTCCATGGTTCCCATATATAAAAATAAGAGTGAACCCTCTGATACCTCTAATTATCGCCCTATCAGCCTCCTGCCAATTTTTTGCAAAGTGTTCAAAGCCATCATCAACGCCGACGTGGTTCAAAATGTGACAGCCCACAGTCTCTTCTCTGACAAAGACTATGGTTTCCACTTCACCAGGTCTACTGCTGAAATGCTGACGACCATCACAGAGTATAAACACCAGGATCTCGAACTGTTGCCCTAAATATCTCCAAAGCGTTTGACAGTCTTGCAAGCCGGCCTTCTACGCAAGCTGCGGGGCTACGGTATAACTGGAGAATTGTTTGACCTAATCCAGTCATTCCTTTCAAATCGCACAGTGAATGTACTATTGAACGGACATGCCTAACCGATACTATCATACGAACGCGGGTGTTCCTCAAGGCTCTATTCTAGGTTCTACGATTTTCCTGATCTTCATTAACGATCTCCCCGATCTAATGGGATCCAAAGTTGGCATATACGCTGACGAAACTACCGTTTACTCTCTCCTTGATGAATAATCTGCTGAGGCTGACAAAGCTAACCTCGCTGCTGAGCTTGAAAAGGACATACAATCTGTGGTGGACTGGGGTAAGAAATGGCTTCCAAAACGAAGCTGCTATCTATTAACCATTAGAGACAATTGCACCTACGCCGCATTAGCATAGATCAGGCTAGTCTCCCCCAGTTGCAATACACTGCGCCTCCTGGGGATAACTCTCACAGCAGACCTCAAGTTGAATGACTATACCGAATCCATAGCTAAATCTGCTGCTAAGAAGGTCGGTTCTCTGTGTAAAGCCAGGAAGTTTTGCCCGTCTCAGAAAATCCTGCACATAAGTAAATCAACCGTCCGCCCGTGCATTGAATACTGCTGCTATCCTCTTAGGGGTTCTTGACAAAATCCAGCGGAGAATCTGTAATGTGATCGATCCTTACTTGTCAGCTCAGATACAGTCACTTTCTCACCGGCGTAATGTGGCTTCCCTGTGTCTCTTCAACAAATAATTTCACAGCTTCTGCTCTGATGAACTTAGCTCACTGGTGCCCCCTATGTTTGAAATTACTCGAGCCACAAGATTAGCAACTGAGTCCCACACTTTTACTGTGAAACCAATAAAATATCACTCTTTCTCATATCTCCTATGTAACCCTCTGCATAACAGTGGCAGTACCTTGCTTGGGGCGATATGATTATAAAGAAAAATTAGGCGCAGTACTAAATTGGCGTCAAGGTCTTATCATTTAACAATTGAAATGAATGGATGTAGATTAATTAGTTGGTTGAAAAATATAGTATGTTATTCTGCTCTCACAGTTGAGTACATGGTAGATGATACTCGCCTTTTGTAGATATACATGTTTGCGTTGATATATTTATTAGAAGCGGTGTTATGTACGTTATATGCCGTAGTTTAGTTAAAGTTATATTTCTGGATACAGTTTGATTTCTTTAAGAAATTGTAAGATATTATATGGATTAATATCATGAAAAAATATTTTCAAGTTGTTTGATTTTGTTTAGTAGCATATCAACTTCTCTGGATTATTTAATCCTGAAATCTAAATATTTTGAACACAATTGCATGCTTTGAACTGCACAATTGCATGCTTTGAACTGCACAATTGCATGCTTTGAACTGCACAATTGCATGCTTTGAACTGCAGATAAAATGCATTACTTGTCATTTTACTATAAATATTGTATATGTTATTCTGTTTTCACAATTGAATGCATGGTAGATGATACTCAGTTTTGTGTATATACATGTTTGTGTGGAGATGATTACGAGAGGTGATGATATATGTGTCTTATATTGTGGCTTTGTTGAAGTTGTATTTTAGAATATAGTTTAGTTTCTTTAAGAAATTGTACAATATTATATGGATTAACTAGCAGTATAACCCGGCGTTGTACGGGTTTAATGAAAGCTTTAAAACTAATTCATGGTCCTGGAGCTCAGACTCCTTGGACGTTGACACAAAATACTAAAAAAGCAATAGTTGTTTCCAGTTAAAGCGAAACCGTAGACTGAAAGAAAAATGAATGGATGTAAGTCAAATTTTGATTTCCTGGTATCGATAACAAACAAGTTTTTTTTCTTCATAAACTGAATTTTGAAAGCTAAATAAGTCCTCTGAGTAAATGATATCATGGCTGAGACTAAAAACTACAATTATACCTACTTAGAGACAAACCCGAAGCAAAAACTAAAATAAAAGGGCTGAAAAAAATACAGACATAACACACACAAAAACATTACCTTATATATATATATATATATATATATATATATATATATATATAGGTAATACAGACATAACACACACAAAAACATTACCTTATATATATATATATATATATATATATATATATATATAAGGTAATGTTTTTGTGTGTGTTATGTCTGTATTTTTTTCAGCCCTTTTATTTATATATATATATATATATATATATATATATATGATTTTCTGCACTATTGTAAGAACTGCAACAATGACACTTCTGAATATCGTTTCTTATGTCTTTGTCTACGAGTGTATCAAATTTGATTAAAATTGGTCCGATCCTTCTATAACCCGATTTTTCAATTATTAATTTTCGATATTTATCGGGGGTACCTCGACACAAAACCTAGCTAAGAACACTCGCAGACGCTTATAGTACAACTGTGTAAATTTTCAAGAAAATCGGTTCAGCCGTTTCCGAGTCTATAAGTAACGGACACACACACGCACACACACATACACACACACACACTCAGACAAAGTTCCATTTATAAATAAGTTTAGATGCACTTAATGTTTTATTCATGATGATTATTTGGTTGATTTTGTTTCGTGAAATATCAGCCTCTATGGGTTATTTAATGCCGAAACCTAAAGAATTTAAATCCAACTGTGTGTCTTCAATTACAGATAAAATGTATTGCGGGCCATTTTGTCTTTAAAATGTTTTGTTGATATTTTTTATATAAACATTATTGCTTTCATAATATTTTTGATTGGTTGTACACTCCACAGCTTGGACTCTTACCGGTGCTACCACTTCGGAGCAGGGTGAATCGGTGGTCCCACTCTCATTAAAACCTCCAATTTCTCGATCAGGAGTTCTGCTACCGAATGAAAGTTTATCGAAATACCCAGATCTAGGCAAGATGTAACCGTTAGTTCTATTGCAAATAGTTTATATTGCACTTCTCGCCTGTGGAACCTTCTTCCCATCCAATTTTGATCTTCAAAAATTTAAATGCAATGTCAGTCGTCATCTTAAGTCCTCTTAATTTCCTGTTCTTTTATTGTTCACTCTCATTAAAAGTGATTTTTAAAAAATATTCTCTAACACTCAGTAACCATTTGCGCCTTAGTGGCATTATTTCCTAGGTTGGGATTAAATTATTAGAAAAAAGATTAATCTACGCATAGATACAGCACCAGCTATTTTAAGTGCCTAGTCCTGACTGGCCGCCGAGAAATTCTTCATTTTAAAACAATTGTATTATTTAGCTACAATTTTACTGTTTCTTTCTTCAGGACTGGCTACCAATACTTTGTCAAATCGCCTTAACATTTAAACTTTTGGAGGTTGTAGCTATTGGGATGTTGAAGAAATGATAAGAGATGGATGAGAATCAAGGAGATAGAATATGGCAATAGACACTGCATTTAAAATTTTGGAGATTGTAGCTGTTGGGATGTTGAAGAAATGATAAGAGATGGATGAGAATCAAGGAGATAGAAGATGTCAATCGACACTGCATTTAAAATTTTGGAGATTGTAGCTGTTGGGATGTTGAAGAAAGGTAAGAGATGGATGAGAATCAAGGAGATAGAAGATGGCAATATACACTGCATTTAAAATTTTGGAGATTGTAGCTGTTGGGATGTTGAAGAAAAGGTAAGAGATGGATGAGAATCAACGAGATAGAAGATGGCAATAGACACTGCATTTAAAATTTTGGAGATTGTAGCTGTTGGGATGTTGAAGAAAAGATAAGAGATGGATGAGAATCAAGGAGATAGAAGATGGCAATAGACACTGCATTTAAAATTTTGGAGATTGTAGCTGTTGGATGTTGAAGAAATGATAAGAGATGGATGAGAATCAACGAGATAGAAGATGGCAATAGACACTGCATTTAAAATTTTGGAGATTGTAGCTGTTGGGGTGTTGAAGAAAAGATAAGAGATGGATGAGAATCAAGGAGATAGAAGATGGCAATAGACACTGCATTTAAAATTTTGGAGATTGTAGCTGTTGGGATGTTGAAGAAATGATAAGAGATGGATGAGAATCAACGAGATAGAAGATGGCAATAGATACTGCATTTAAAATTTTAGAGATTGTAGCTTTTGGGATGTTGAAGAAATGATAAGAGATGGATGAGAATCAAGGAGATAGAAGATGGCAATAGACACTGCATTTCAAATTTTGTAGATTGTAGCTTTTGGGATGTTGAAGAAATGATAAGAGATGGATGAGAATCAACGAGATAGAAGATGGCAATAGACACTGCATTTAAAATTTTGGAGATTGTAGCTGTTGGGGTGTTGAAGAAAAGGTAAGAGATGGATGGGAATCAACGAGATAGAAGATGGCAATAGACACTGCATTTAAAATTTTGGAGATTGTAGCTTTTGGGATGTTGAAGAAAAGATAAGAGATGGATGAGAATCAACGAGATAGAAGATGGCAATAGACACTGCATTTAAAATTTTGGAGATTGTAGCTGTTGGGATGTTGAAGAAATGAAAAGAGATGGATGAGAATCAAGGAGATAGAAGATGGCAATAGACACTGCATTTAAAATTTTGGAGATTGTAGCTGTTGGGGTGTTGAAGAAATGATAAGAGATGGATGAGAATCAACGAGATAGAAGATGGCAATAGACACTGCATTTAAAATTTTGGAGATTGTAGCTGTTGGGATGTTGAAGAAATGATAAGAAATGGATGAGAATCAACGAGATAGAAGATGGCAATAGACACTGCATCTAAAATTTTGGAGATTGTAGCTTTTGGGATGTTGAAGAAAAGATAAGAGATGGATGAGAATCAACGAGATAGAAGATGGCAATAGACACTGCATTTAAAATTTTGGAGATTGTAGCTGTTGGGATGTTGAAGAAATGATAAGAGATGGATGAGAATCAACGAGATAGAAGATGGCAATAGACACTGCATTTAAAATTTTGGAGATTGTTGCTTTTGGGATGTTGAAGAAAAGATAAGAGATGGATGAGAATCAACGAGATAGAAGATGGCAATAGACACTGCATTTAAAATTTTGGAAATTGTAGCTATTGGAATGTTGAAGAAAAGATAAGAGATGGATGAGAATCAAGGAGATAGAAGATGAGTTGGTGAACTCTAAAAAATAGATAAGTCAATCAATGTAGGAGTTCCTTATGTGTCGTTATCCTGATTGTAATGATTTTACAAATTGCCTATAACTTTATTGGATTCGGTATATCACATGTAACTCAGAAAAATATTAGCATTTTAAAATACTGACACTGCTGAAGTTATATATATATATGTAACGGCTAAAGGTTTAGCTCAAGTATAGCTGAAAGTGGTGCTCGAAAAAACAAAACGTTTGTTTTATGTTCTGAATTCTGAAAGGAAAAAAAATCATAAGTTTACATGAAAGTTATATAAAAAACTTAATCATAAATTAAATATTTGTAATATATTTGAATTGATGAATTTTTGTTTTGGATCGTAGCTGATGAAGCAAGAATTTTCTCGCTGAAATAGCTATTCAACAGAAAGTAAATTTCGCAATTTATTGATATAGATAGCATATTTGCCTCTGTAAATAGATAATACTATTTACATCAAGCCCTCCAATTGGATCATGTTTAATATTGATAAAATTAATAATAATAGGATCTGGTTTGGGGGATTTTACCTCTACATACAATTGCTTGTTTTTTATTTAATATATATATATATATATATATATATGTGTGTGTGTGTGTGTGTGTGTGTGTGTGTGTGTGTGTGTATATATATATATATATAGAGAGAGAGAGAGAGAGAGGAGAGAGACAATGATGTCAATACAGAGGGCGACATAATTAAATGCATTCGTCAGGACATGTTGGTTATGTTTTGTCTCGACGATTTATTTATGAGTGGTGCATTATGGGTAGGTCTGTTGTATTATTCTGTCGGTTTTTGGGGTGGGTGATAACAGTTATTATTCGTATTATATCTGTTTCAAATCTTAGAATAATCCGAAACATATATACAGGGTGCGATGGCTAAGTTGTCTCCATGGCCGATGCCTTTTTGCTGTTATCGGCGATCTGCAGAATCTACATCAGCGTGCGTTACATTTGAGTATCTTTGAAAGCCATAACCAGTAATTTTATTGGGTAAGACAGAACTATTTGTGATGGCCGTAACAAGCACAAACAAGTCATTATGACTGACGGCTTTAGTGTACTGGCATTGTTCAGACTGTTGATTACAACAGTTAATGCGCGCACGCCCAGAAATCTCAATTAAGGCCAGTTAAGTGCCATACTTGATACACGCTTTGGGCGATCATGTCTCGAAAGAGACATGACTGACCGGGCTGAAGATTATCTCGCAGTAGGTTGCTATTGCTTTCTGCGGTAGACTAGTTGCCAGCCAAGGCTATAGAACCCAATATCTTCTGTTATGTGACTCATAGCTAGTGGAGGGAGATATGTATTATATTATCAAATAGTACTTAGTGGAGGATCAGTTTATTACTTAATGATAATAGAAAACCGGTCCCCCAATTTATGCCCAATAGAAGCCTTAATCATGTTTCCACATATTATAGTCAGTCAGTCTGTTTAGTGCCATACGTTATACACGCTTGGGCGATCATGTCTCGAAAGAGACATGACTGACTGAGCAGAAGACTATCTCGCAGTAGGTTGCCATTGCTTTCTGCGGTAGACTGGTTGCCAGCCAAGGCTATAGAATCCAATCTGTCCTATTATGTAACCCATAACCGGAGGGAAGAGACGGATTAATACCTTTCACAGGGGTATTTGTGCGAAAGTGAATGCAATTAATTCAACTGGAATTCGAACTCGGCACACCGATTTGTGGTTCCGAGTCGATATCCATTGTATCACAACGCACATCCTAAGACACGTTCATCATATTTGCAATATAAACCACAGGTGCGCTCAGTGGGTATTGAACAAACACATACGAGCTTGGGCATAGGTTTGCGAAAAGGCTGTCCATTTTTATTATTGTTATGAGCTCAATAATCGCTGTAAACCAGATTATGTCCACTTCAAGAATTAATGTCTCCTTCTTCTATTTGCTTTGTCCTTTCAGGACATAGGCGATCATTGCCTTCCACATCTCCCTATCCCTGGTGGCTCTTAGCACGCTTTCTCCTGTAACACTACACAACACTCGTTCTGTCATCCACCTGATTAGGTCCTTCAAATATGTTATCCGTTGCTTTCCCTTTTCTTATGGTGTCTCTTTTTCCCTCTATGTGGCCTGTTAGTATCACGTTCTCCAAGCCCTCCTTCCTCATTGCATGACCCAGGAACTTCAGGTGTCTCTTCCTGATGCTCCGTATTAATTTCCTTTTCGTTTCCATCCTCTCCAAAACCCCATCATTGCTAATATGC
Source organism: Ascarosepion bandense (assembly GCA_037127315.1). Taxonomy (NCBI): domain Eukaryota; kingdom Metazoa; phylum Mollusca; class Cephalopoda; order Sepiida; family Sepiidae; genus Ascarosepion; species Ascarosepion bandense. The sequence goes on along the minus strand of JBBBDQ010000685.1, from coordinate 406,595 downwards.
TCGTTCCATAATATCAGGAGCATCCTTCTGTAGAACCACATTTCACTTGCTTCAAGTTTTTCTTTCATCTTTGATGATATTGTCCAACATTCACTGCCATATTGAAGAACTGACATCACATAGCAATCTAGTACTCTTTCCTTTGTTTCTAGTGAAAGTTTCTTGTGTCGTAATACTTTACTCAGCTTCTGGAACACATCCTTCGCCATGCCAATTCGCCTTCGGATCTCTGTGTCGCAGTTTCCGTCTTCTGTTAGAACACTTTCCCGGTATTAAATTTTTGGACATGCATGAATTTAGAATCCCCCACCTGTATTTGGCATTTTGGGTTGCTCTTTTTGCTGATGACCATGCATTCGGTTTTCTTGTAGTTTATTTGTAGTCCTTTTTTGTCGCTCTCTTCGGTTACCTTCTGTACAATAATTAACTACTGCTGTTTATTTAGCGTTTGGCCAAAACTTTCCACAACTTAAACTAACTTGGCTGCTAACCTCTAAGTTCGATCCACAGTGTCTTCTCAAAGATTATGTGGTTAATCCAACTTTATAACCTGATAACTGAATAATTTACCATTAGATAACCAACCTCTTTACGAGATTAATCTAATTTTATTAATTACCTAGACCTTTAATGAGTGCATCCTTCATGTATGACATGCACTTTTTCTTTATTAATATCCCTCCGTCAATTAAATCCTGCCTAATAAATTTGTATATTTTTGTGTTCCAATTCTATCCTCCAAATATTCTCATTTGTTTTAATTAACTATAACACTGATTTTGTTTCTCTCTGATTGACCAATATTTTACCAGATGAAAACCAGATTGATTAATTATCATCTGACTCGCTAGGAAACTCTTAATTTGAAACCGCAAAGAATGGCAGCGGGAGACCACGTAAATAACATTTTCAAGAAGGCATATCAATTCCCAAATAGCAGAGAAACCGTTACAGAGAGCCATATTTTCTTTAGTCTTGAAGAAACTGTGTTGAACGCGCGTCGGTACAGGCATACAAGAGGCTCCGGATTGCATGTGAGCATGTTTGTCAACACTAGCTACATCCGGGTTTTCCAGTTAGCAACGGAATAGTTTGACATGACTGAATAGGAGCTAATAAGTTTGCTTTTAACTGTGTTCCTAATTCCATACCCCAAATATTCTCATTTGTTTTAATTAACTATAACATAATGATTTTGTTTCTCTCTGATTGACCAATATTTTACTAATTAACATCTGATTGAAGGAGACTTTTGCTAGATTAAAGGAAAATGATGAACGACCTTCATATTTAACGAGATGTTTAGGCAATCATGGTTTTTCATAACTTTCTGTCTATTGTAGCAATTCATGAAATTTGATACTTTGCTATCTCTCCTGTTCCACCAGCCATTTTTTTTACAAAAGCTCATTAGGTAGATAAGCTTGATTTCCCCAGTCTCTCTTGATTTCAGTATTTACTGTGAGTTTCAAACTTCCCGAATCTTCTTTCTATGACCTAGAAATTGAAATTGTTTTTCTAATGTAAAAGAAAACTTCTTAATCTTCTATGCGGTTGATATGCCGTTAAAAATCAATTGGAGTAGATAGACTGAACTATCGCCCGGTTCACACTCCACCCACGTCTATTGAACAGATGAAGAGGCTCATCCATTTTTACCTGTTTAGGATGCGGTTTCCGGTTTTCTCTTTTCCAATCTTTTCACTCCTATGTAGCCCCCTGCAAATCAGTGACGTTACCGCCTTGCTCGGGGTGATATGATGAAAAAAAAAAACAAAAAAAAAAAAACAAAACTCAAACTCAAATTCAAACCTTCCCTCTATCTGGCCTGTTAGTATCATATTCTCCAAGCCCTTCTTCTTCATTGTATGCCCTAGGAACTTAAGCTGCCTCTTCCTGGTGCTCAGTATTAATTTCCTCTCCAAAACCTCATCGTCGCTCACATGCTCGATCCATGATATTCTCAGCATCCTTCTGTTGTGTCGTTATTCACTAAATGAGTGTTATCGTATCAGAATGTGTTAATGTTTTCTATTTGAAATACTGATCACCCACTGATGAGTTTGATTATCAGTGGGTGACCATCATTTCTTGTCATGCGACAGTTTAACTGGGTTCAACTTTTTAGTCAGTCTTTGAACAAAATATTTTTGGTTATCTATTTCTGTCTTCTTTCAGGAAACTTAATAATATTCAGTGTCATTTTACTTTTTCTAAAATACTTATTTCATAAAAATATTGAAATATTTTCTTTTCAGTTTTTATCCGACCATTATTATAACTGTGGGGTATTTTCATCACCGGGGGTATCGTACCGTTTCCGATCACCACTTTTAAAATATTATAGAAATATCATTCAGCTCTTAATTTACCATATATATGTCTTAAGTATTCTTTCTGATTTCCATAGGGGAAAAAATGAAAAGAAACAATTTTTATGCACAGAAATCAATGCAAAAACGTAATATTAGAAAATGACTGCTATGAAAGTCGGTTCTCTGTGCGGGGCCCGGAAGTTTTTTCCCGTCTGAGTCCATCCTGCACATATGTAAATCTACCATCCGCCCGTGTATTGAATACTGCTGCCACATCTGGTCGGATGCCCCTGCTATTCTCTTCGGGGTTCTTGACAAAATACAACGGAGAATCTGTAATGTAATCGATACCGACTTGGCAGGCAGTCACTCTCTAACCGGCGTGATGTGGCTTTCCTGTGCCTCTTCTATAAATATTTTCACGGCTTCTGTTCCGATGAACTTAGATCACTGGTGCCTCCTAGGTACGAATTTTCACGAGATTAGCCCATTTACAGTGAAACCGATAAAATGTAACCACAATTTCTACTCCAGCAGCTTCTTTTCTCGCACTTCCCGCCTGCGGAATTCCCTCCCACGTGCTTGCTTCCCCGACAGCTACAATCACCAGGAGTTTAAATGTAAGGACAATAGACACCTCCTAACACACTAACTCGCATCTATTCTCTCAATCTCCGATCTACCCAACCCTCATCCTCGGTATCCTCATCTGTCTATCGCCCTCCTTCCGACATTTCCTATATCTAACCACTCTTACTCATCACTTCCCCCTATGTAACCCCTACGCAATAGTGGCAGTGGGATACCTTGCTTGTGGTGAGATGATTAAAAAAAATTCTATGCTACTATAATGTGGCTATAAAGTTGGGGATCAATTCTACATTACAATGAATATATAAACTGATCCCTCACTTTATGGCCACAGTCATTCTTCTCTTACCCACTTCCTGCCACTTGCTATAATCTGTCACTCTTTCTCATCACTCGACCCTATGTAACCCCCTGCGCAATAGTGGCAGTGGAATGCCTTGCTTGGGGTGAAATGATAAAAAAAAACTGCACAGAAGATTTTTTCTCAATAGGTTTCCATTATATTCTGGAGTAGTGTGGTTCCCAATCAAGGCTATAGAACCCAATGTCTTGCTATTTAACCCATAGCTGGAGGTAGAAGAGACGGTTTAATAACTTTCTCAGTGGTATTTTCACGTAAATGAATGTAATGAATTCAACTGAAATTCGAACGTGGCTCTCTGATTTCTCATTTGGAATTTTATCCATTGCACGGCAATGCAGACATACGGATCTTTAAATAATTATGTGAACAAATTGTTTCTGTATCTTAATATGAAAATAATTCAGATAAATCGACACAAATATTTTCTCTTTTCGTTTCCTTCTCCAGACAAGATTCAAAGATTTTCTCAATCATATTGCCTAATTGGTGAAATGCTTCCTTCTTGTTTGGTCTATGAAGTTTACTTCTTATGAAGGACATTCTTTTAAAAGTCACACACACATATATATATATATATCCGAGTAAATACAGAACGAAGAATTCTTACAACGTCCAAAACATTAATTTAAAACAGTGCTCGATATATAATATATAGAGCTATGAATTTATTATAAATTATATTTTAGAACATGTACATAATTTTTGCGCGTTGTGGTGCAGTGGATGTCGGCTCGAAACGAGAAATCGGGGAACCGAGTTCGAATTCCAGTTGAATTCATTGCATTCACTTACGCACAAATACCCTTGGGAAAGGTATTAATCCGTCTCTTCCTTGGGCGTAAAGTGGGGGATCAGTTTTATACTGTTATGAAGTAAGAAACTGATCCCCCACTAATTACTACTAAATAATATAATACATCTCTTCCCTCTCTAGCTATGAGTCAAATAATAGGACAGATTTGGTTCTATAGCTTTGGTCGGCAACCAGTCTACCGCAGAAAGCAATGGCAACCTACTGCGGGATAATCTTCTGCCCAGTCAGTAATGTTTCTTTCGAGACATGATCGCCCAAGCGTGTTTCACATATGGCACTTAACTGACTGACATAATTTTTCTATATATAATCGCGACGAAGGTACGTCCGTTTCAGCACTGAAGCGTCACTGCATCGCCTGACAATGCATTGAGGCTTCAATGCTGAAACGAACTTACCTTCGTCGCGATTATATATAGAAAAATTATGTACATGTTCTAAAATATAATTTATAATATATATATATATATATATATATATATATATATACACACAATGGAACCTGCCGTATACGACCCTCTTCGTCAGTGAACACCTGTTGTTAACGACCGTTTTTCTATGCACGTACGATTTGCTAATGCTAATTGACCCTTAGTGAGCGACCACCTCTAAAATGCAACCATCGACTAACATCAACGAGTGAAAATCACTGATGAAGCTATCGCTTAAAAAAATCATTTTGGTCGTAACCTGCGAACTTCTAAATTAGGAGAAACTAAATGAGTAATCTATTTTTTTTTTTTTTTTTTTTTTTTAATCATCTCACCCCAAGCAAGGCATTCCACTGCCACTATTGCGCATGGGGCTACATAGGGGAAGGTAAAGAGAAGGAGTGAATAGACATAGGGAATGTCAGGAGAAAGGTGATAGATGAGTAAGGATAGCGAGGATGAGTGTCGGGCAGATGGGAAGAGTGTTTGATAGAATGGGAGCAGGTTAGTGTGTTAGGAGGTGTCTATTGACCTTACATTTAAACTCCTGGAGATTGTAGCCGTCGGGGAAGCAATCGTTTGGAAGAGAATTCCACAGTCGGGAAGTGCGAGGAAAGAAACTGTTGGAGTAGAAGTTACGGCTGCATTTTATCGATTTCACTGTAAAAGGGTGGGAGCTAGTTGCTAATCTAGTATCTCGTGCAAATTCGTATTTAGGGGGCACCAGTGATCTAAGTTAATCGGAGCAGAAGCCGATTTGATCTATTTGATTTTGATTTGATCTCAGCCAGGAACACTTCCTCATTGTTTTGTTATTGTAGTGTTGTATCAAACTGTCATTTCTGGTTAAAATATACATTGACTGATTTCACCTCACGGTCAAACATCGGCTGTTTTGTGCAACATGTATTGCATTTGACATGTTCAAGGGATTTATAGCAGTCTCTGTATCGACTTGGATAAATTCAGGGATTGGGAAAATCACAATTATGTCCCTTTCTTAAATGTCTATCGTTTTCGTTCCTTTATTTTTTGTGTATCTATCTACTCTATTTCTATCTGGGTATATCTATCTCTATCTCTCTGTTTCTCTACCCCCCACCCACGATCGCTGTCAGTTTTTTGCATGTTTTTGTCTTGTTTATTTTTTTCTATTTATTATCGCAGATTCTTTTAACTCACGAAAAAAACTGAAACACGTCGCGAATTTTTCCAACATTCATATTTTATAAGAAATGTCTAGTACTAGTCCTTAGTGAACGACTACCTGCTGTATGCGACCAGTTTTGATAGCAGAAGAGTGGTCGCATACGGCAGGTTTCACTGTACATATATATGGCGTGTATTTAAACGGTATATCACAAGCTAAAAGTCTGCCTTTCTACCGAGTGCCCATAGCTCAGAGGTAGAATCTTCGACTAACGCTAACTCGGGTTTCAATCCTCGGTAATAGCAATCAGATGTCTAACCGTACTGATTAGCAAATCAGACCTGTCTGCGGATGACTATTTGGAGTAGATAGAGTAAACTATCACCCGGTTCACACTCCACCCACGTCTATTGAACAAGTGAAGAGGCTCATCTCTTGTTACCTGTCTAGGATGTGGCTTCCAGCTTTCTCTTTTCCAATCTTTTTACTCTTACGTAGCCCCCTGCACATCAGTGGCCTTACCGCCTTGCTCGGTTGATATGATTAAAAAAAAATGACCATGCAGGAATATGCACAAATATGTATAAATAAACCATAAATGGAAAACAGTCAAATATAAAAAAACAACACAATTAAATAGATATTAACACAAACACACACACAAAAAAATACACATAAATGCACACCTACGAAAAACATATATACACGCAATATACATAAAAACAAAACCATATAAAAACTAAAAATTTAAAAAATAAAATTCAATTATATACATTAAATAAAATGAATGAAAATACACACATATATATAGTGGAATATACATACAACCACAAATATTTAAAAAATTGAATTTGTAATAATTTTAGATATGTATCGAACTTTCTATATATATATATATATATATATATAAAACTACTAAGAAGTTGTAAGTTAAAAATGTATTTTTTGACATTATTTATTTCTATTATAATATATATATATATATTTGATATTTCAGACCGGCCTCGACCTTTCATCAGAAAGAAATGATTTTAAAGGCCGGTCTGAAATATCATATATATATATATATATATATATATATAATAATAATAATAATAATAGAAATAACTAAATACTGTCAAAAAATACATTTTTAGCCTACAACTTTTTAGTAGTTTTTCCTATACATATTAAGACAGTATACGTGAATCATCATATATATATATCATATATATATATATTATCATCCGCAGACAGATCTGTTTCGCCGTATCACAGCTCATCAGTACGGTTAGACTCCGATTGCTTTTTTACCCAGGATTGAAACCCGACCGAAATGGCGTCAGTCAGCGACTCTACCCCTGGGCTATGGGCTTTCGGTGGAAGTAGGCAGATATATATATATTCAGTTGGATTGATGTGAGTTCATGGCTCTGGGTTTCACGCCTTTAGATATGTATCAAACTTTCTTTTTTTGTATATATATATATATATATATATATATATATATATGTGTGTGTGTGTGTGTGTGTGTGTGTGTGTGTGTGTGTGTGTGTGTGTGTATTGATGTGAGTTTATGATTCTGGTATCACGATTTTGTGATCGTCAGCGTGAAACTCAGGGTCACAAACTCTCATCAATCCGACTGAATATGTTAGCTCTATCACTAATATTGAGCGTGTCTGTATGTGTGTGTGCGTGTGTGTGTGTGTGAGTGTGTGTGCGTGCGTGTGTGTGTGTGAGTGTGTGTGCGTGCGTGTGGGTGTATTATAAATGATAATTTAGAACAAGTAGAAAAAATAGCATTCGCTACCTGATGAGACATTGTCTTTTCAATGTCGAAAAAATCGTACATGTTCTAAATTATAATTTATAATAAATATTCATACACTATTTCTACGTATATTGGTCACTGTTTTAAATTAATGTTTTGAACGTTGTTAATATTTTCTTCGGTCCTTATCCACTTGAATATATATATATACATATAAATTAAAATAGGATTAATTCAATGATGTTGGATGATCATTTCGATATGAAAATCCCCACGGGGGATAACACATCATCTCAGCAACAGAAAAATCCTTTCAGAAACTGGAGAAAAATCAGTCTAATTTTCCTTTTTAAATAGATTTGCAAAGAAATTAAAAAATAAAAATAAAAATAAAAAAATATAAAGATAAAATAAAATCAAATAAACAAGAAAAGAAAAAAATTGGCATCGTCTGGGTTCGCAAAAAAAGGAAAGAGAATTGTAACTTAAAAAGAACGGACGGCGTGTTGAATTGATATAAGGTTAAGCAAAACGGAAAAAAGGTATATATATATATATATATATATATATATATATATATATATATATATATATATGTGCAAGGCAAATGTAAATCCACCCAAGTAATTTATGAAGCCCGTATTTCTCCATCTAACAACAAAAACAATTACCGGACCTATATTGGCATGTCCGCGAACCCTTTCAAGCAGAGACTTTACAATCACAAGTACTCGTTTTCGAACCCTAACCAAAGATTTCAGACGGCACTATCACCTAGATTCTGGAAAATGAAGGAGGAAGAGCAGGACCCTATAATCAGCTGTAAATTAATAGGCTCAGCTTGTACCCCTAAAAAAGGATTTTTCTGTTGCTGAGATGATGTGTTATCCCCCGTGGGGATTTTCATATCGAAATGATCATCCAACATCAACATCATTGAATTAATCCTTTTTTAATTTATATATATATATATATATATATATATATATATATACACCTTGTAATCATTATGATTATTATTATTAGTAGTAGTAGTAGTAGTAGTAGTAGTAGTAGTAGTAGTATAGCATACTGCAACTTAATAGCTATCATCAAACAGTAAAATGTGGTTAATTTGGTAATATATATAGATAAATATTTATTTGGTAATATATATAGATAAACATAAACATAAGCAATAATAACGAGATCAGGTAATTAAGTGGATGGTTATGAATGTTTTGTGTACGATTAATAGACAGTAGTGTTTCAATATTTTTAAATTTTTAAATTTTAAACCGGATAAAAGAAGAAAAAATATAAAACAAAGGGAGAGAGATAGAGAGAGAGAGAGAGATCTCAAAAAGAGACAAACGAGAAGAGGAAGAAAAGGGAAAAACTAGCAAAGAAAAATCGAAACGTCGGAAAAATGAAATAAGCAAAAATAAAATAAATATAAAAAAATAAAATCAAAATCAACATAAAAGGTAAGAATGATGTTGAAAAATAAAGAAAAATTATTAAGGGGATTTAGATAGACTAACCTATCGCCCGGTTCACACTCCACCGACGTCTATTGAAGAGGTGAAGAGGCTCATCCCTTGTTTCCTGTTTAGGATGTGGTTTCCGGTTTTTCTCTTTTCCAATTTTTTCACTCTTACGTAGCCCCCTGCGCATCAGTGGCGTTTTCGCCTTGCTTGGGGTGAGATGATTTAAAAAAAAACGTACAAATAAAATAAGAATATAGATAAAAACTTGCCAGTTTAATAGGCTAAATCATTCTTCTTTTTTTTTTCAGTTTATAAAAAGAGCAAATACTAAAAATTTTGAGATAAAATTAAGATAATTTAAGATCTTTTCCACTCTTTTCACTCCTTTTCCTTTTTCTTTTTTCAATTGGAGTAGATAGACTAACCTATCGCCCGGTTCACACTCCACCCACGTCTATTGAAGAGGTGAAGAGGCTCATCCCTTGTTCCCTCTTTAGGATGTGGTTTCCGGCTTTCTCTTTTCTCTTTTCCAATCTTTTCACTCTTACGTAGCCATCTGCATATCAGTGGCGTTACCGCTTTGCTCGGGGTGATATGATTAAAAAAAATGGGGGGCATGGAAGATTCTATGGTGACAAAAAATAGTGATTTCATTAAGTCGGTTCAATAAATCAGTTTTGGGGAATTTTATTATATAGATTTTTTTTCCTTGTCACTAAAGGAAACATATTTTCATGTAACGATTTACATGAAAGAAGCAAAGGAATTTTATTTCATGTAACCATTTACATTAATTATTTTATATATATATATATATATATATATATATATATATATATATATATATATATATACAAAAGAAATTGTCGATGTTTAAATCCTTTGATTAGCCATTTCTACGAGGACTTTCTCGTTTCTTTTTTATTTAATCAAATTCAAATGACAAAAGATTTTATAACAGTAGAAGACCAAAAAATATTTCCTTCCACTGGAAAATAATATTGGGTGGGATTAATAATTTTTGCATTTAAAGAAGTAAATAGGGAAGCAGACAGATACCTATGACTCATATTAGAAGACCTCCCTTCTCCCTTATCTGAGTTGATAGTTTACAAGTTGAAATTTAGCCATGCCAGGGGGAACTGAAGTGGTAGGGAAAACGAAAAAAGAAAAAAAAAAACGAAAAGAAAAAAAAGAAAAAAGAAAAAGGAAAAAGGGGTGAAAGGTTTGGTTGACTTGGAAAAGCTAAGAAATTTTTTTCCTATAGAAACAAAAAAGAAAACTGCTACCATCAGTGTTGAAAAAACATTGAAAAATTTACCAAAGAGATTTTAGTTTAAATAAATAATGACAGGGATCAATTTTATAGATATATTTTAACATACAAATTTAAATATAAAACTTAAATTTTAAATTTACAATTAAAAATATCATTTATATATATAATACAAGAAATCTTACCCTGAAGAACCATTGTGTGAAACCGCGGTAGGTGGTGGCTCACTTCTAGATTTCTTGTATTGTATTCTCGCCCTACTTTCGTACTTTCGTATCGAGCACTTTTGTTGTTAAGGTTTCGTCTTGGGTTTTTTTTTCTTTCAACGGGCATAGACGTATTGTTCTTGTACGCTGTTTGTTTCTTTTTTTTTCTCCCCCTATATTTAACCCACGAGGTAGTTCTCGCCGGGGTACAAGACGGTTTATATTACTGTTAAGTTAACATTATTTTCGGATGTTTAGTATGTTATTATTAGTGTTGCCTTATCGTGATTAAGCTCATTATTATATATTTTTCTTTACATTTTGGACTGATGAATCCAGTTTATTTCTTTGCCTGGATGACATGACTAACAGTTAAAAAGGCTGACAAAAATAATATTAGCGATCTCTCTGTCAGGTTTGCCAGTGTGTTCGCACAGCATTACATTTTTGCAAGCTTCCTTGTAGTAACATCCATCGAAGTTAATGGCCGTAGAACAACTAATAGACAGTCGACTGGGCGTGATCAAAATCTAATACGACACGGATAACGCAATACTTTGCAAGACGAAACAAATTTCAAACTACACCCCGAAAAAAGATGCATATTACTGCATACCACTAGAATGAACCTAATCTGAAGAAAACAAGTCGTTATCGATCATACCCTGTAACTCCAATCGGTCAGTCAGTTAAGTGTCATACGTAATACACGCTTTGGGCGATCATGTCTCGAAAGAGACATAACTGACTAGGCAGAAGATTATCCCGCAGTAGGTTGCCATTGCTTTCTGCGGTAGACTAGTTGCCAGCCACGGCTGTAGAATCCAATCTGTCCTGTTGTTTAACTCATACCTGTATGGAGAAGCAATAGATCATATTACATTATTATATTAAGTATAATTAGTGGGGGATCAGTTTATCACTTCATAACAATAGAAAACAGATCCCCCACTTTATGCCCAATAGAAGCCTCAATTATATTCAGTCAGTCAGTTAAGTGCCATACGTGATACACGTTTTGGGCGATCATGTCTCGCAAAGAGGCATGACTGACTAAGCAGAAGATTACCCCACAGTAGGTTGCCATTGCTTTTTGCAGTAGACTATTTGCCAGCCAAGGCTATAGAACCCAATATCTTCTATTATTTAAGCCATAACAGTAGGGAAGAGACGATTAATACCTTTCCCAAGGATGTTTGTGCGTAAGTGAATGCAAGGAATTCAAGTGGAATTTGAACTCAGCACCCCGATTTGTCGTTCCGAGTCGATATCCACTGCACCACACACACACACACACACACACACACACACACACACACACACACACACACACACACACACAAAATATTTATATGTAATAAAGATATAAGATTATCCCGCAGTAGGTTGCCATTATTTTCTGCGGTAGACTGGTTGCCAGCCAAGGCTATAGAACCCAATATATCTTATTATTTGACCCATATCTGTAGGGAAGAGATGGCGTAATACCTTTTCCAAGGATATTTGTGCGTAAATGAATGCAAGGAATTCTGTTGAAATTTGAACTTGGCACCCCGATTTGTTGTTCCGAGTCGATATCCACTGCACTACAATGCCACCTAATCAATTAAAAAAAATACAATAAAAACATATTTTTAACATTTTTTTCATATTCGCATATATTTGTGGGGAATTTGAATGACAAAGTGGGAAAATTTTCACGTGATGGGTTTCCTCTCTTAATCTGTATACATTGAAGGACTACACGTGCGCGTACGAAAGACGTCGGAATTTTAAATTAAATTTTTTTAAAGGTATTTTGGGTATATAATCTAACCAATTTTCTCTAGATACTTTTTTTTTATTCAATCATCTTTGTTATTAAATATCCCACATTGTGATATGAGAAAATCTGCCAAGAATGGTGAAAACATTGTGAGAACTTGGACGTCAATTTCACTGGGTCTGAACTCGAGATTAAAGCAATTTAAAAACATACATTCACATTTTAATTAGCGTAGCTTGTATGTAAAAATTGTAGTCACTTTCCTGACAGTGAGCATGTAAATCTTTAATACGGATAGATAGATAGATAGATAGATAGATAGATAGATAGATAGATAGATAGAAGATATGAACAGACTAGAGAGAGATAGATAGATAGATAGATAGATAGATAGATAGATATGAACAGACTGAGATAGATAGATAGATAGATAGATAGATAGATAGATAGATAGATAGATAGATAGAACAAGCCAATAGATAGATAGATAGATAGATAGATAGATAGATAGATAGATATGAACAAGCCGATAGATAGATAGATAGATAGATAGATAGATAGATAGATAGAACAAGCCAAGATATAGATAGATAGATAGATAGATAGATAGATATGAACAAGCCAATAGATAGATAGATAGATAGATAGATAGATAGATAGATAGATAGATAGATAGATATGAACAAGCCGATAGATAGATAGATAGATAGATAGATAGATAGATAGATAGATAGATATGAACAAGCCAAGATATAGATAGATAGATAGATAGATAGATAGATAGATAAATAGATAGATATGAACAAGCCAAGATATAGATAGATAGATAGATAGATAGATAGATAGATAGATAGATATGAACAAGCCAAGATATAGATAGATAGATAGATAGATAGATAGATAGATAGATAGATAGATATGAACAAGCCAAGATATAGATAGATAGATAGATAGATAGATAGATAGATAGAATATGAATAAGCCAAGATATAGATAGATAGATAGATAGATAGATAGATATGAACAAGCCAAGATATAGATAGATAGATAGATAGATAGATAGATAGATAGATAATTTCCGTTTCTTTTGCTTAGAGAAACAAAACTGTTTACTTCCTTTCGTTGCGTTTTAGCGACACTGTCGGGCATTCCATAAATGGGCGGTAACCATTTACTCTGATATGTGTAGGTACATAATATTTTTTAGTGTCAGTTGACATGAGATTTTGTTTACGCGACGGAATTTTGTTCGGTTTGTTTTTTGTTTTTTTTTTCTCTCTGTAAAGCAACGCAGACAAAATATCCCAAATCAACATGAGTTAACAGGGACATGTGGTTATGGCAGAGGTTTTTTTTTCTATCATACTCTTTCATCACTTTGGCCGCCACAAATCCCCAGGACAGTGAACCGTTTAGCGTTCTAGGGCTAACATTTCCCGCTGACATGAAGTGGAAAGATTATATTGAATCAAATATTAGGTCTGATGCTAAAAAGACTGGTTCATTGAGTCTGAGAGTTAATTTTCGCCAGAATCTAACACATTTATAAGTCTACCATTCGGTTATGCATCGAAAATTGCTGTCACATCTGGTCTGATGCTTCTATTATGCACCAAAAGATTCTTGATAAAATCCAAAGAAGATTCTGTAACGGACATCGGAGCTTCAGTCATTTTCACACCTACGTAATGAAACTTTCTTCGGTATTTTTTTGCCATTTGTACGACGTTTAATAATACATAATTCTATTTGTCTATATTTTTGTGATGAGGTAGTATTTACAGTATTTACATTATTCCGACTATTGTCCTCATCTTTGTTGCCATTTGTACAACGTTTAATAATAGATCATTCTGTTTATCTATATTTCTGAGATGAGGTAGTATTTACAGTATTTACATTATTCGGGCTGTTGTCCTCATCTTTGTTGCCATTTGTACGACGTTTAATAATAGATCATTCTATTTGTCTATATTTCAGAGATGAGGTAGTATTTACAGTATTTACATTATTCAGACTATTGTCCTCATCTTTGTTGCCATTTGTATGACGTTTAATAATAGATCATTCTATTTGTCTATATTTCTTAGATGAGGTAATATTTACATTATTTACATTATTCGGACTATTGTCCTCATCTTTGTTGTCACTTGTACGAGGTTTAATAATAGATCATTTTATTTGTCTATATTTCTGAGATGAGGAAGTATTTACATACTGAAGTTACCCAGAGAGTACTGCATCAGAAGTCAGACTAGCTCTGAGCTCCATTCGGCTAGAATAAGATACCGGGATAAACTATTTCCAACGACTTCACTTCAAGACTTGTATATATTTATTTCTTACTAATAGTATTCCTGGATTTACTAACCTGCGTTCAAGTTTGTATATTACGTTCAATATGACCTAAGTTTCTATCTCCATATGTGTTTTGTTGTTTATTATTTTGTGTGGTTCCTCACCCGGCATCCCCAACAAATACTACGGATGTTCATGAAAGAAATGTTGAGAGGTTTAGGTGATTTAACTTTGCCTGGTTTAATATTTGTTTATTGATAAACGGTTGTTCATGTTGGCCGTTGACTAGGAGAGACCTCGACTAGAGGTGGCAGACGATCATTGACTGTAACAGGCACTCGAAGAGAATTGGCGTGGAGACAAAATCCCAATCTCAACAATATCAGATACGCGGATGACGGGGTGCTGATAGCAGACACGGAAAGAAAAATGCATGACCTTCTACAGAATGAAGCAAAAGAAAGCTGAGAGTAAACTTCAAGAAAACTGAATATATGGTCATCAATATAGAGAGGAGCCCAAAATGCCAACGCCAAGTTGGTGACACTAATATATAACAACTAAACGATTCAAGTACCTGGGAAGCCTTAATAATGCTTTCAACTATTATATTCAGTCAGTCAGGTAAATGCCATACATGATACACGCCTGGGCGATCATGTCTCGAAAGATATATGACTGACTGGGCAGAAGATTATACTGCAGTAGGTTGCCATTGCTTTCTGCGGTAGACTGGTTGCCAGCCATGACTATAGAACCCAATCTGTTCTGCCATTTCGCCCACAGCTGGAAGGATAAGCGACGGGTCAATTACTTTCCGAAATTTATTTGCGCTGAAAGGAATGCAACGAATTCAACTGGAAATCGAACTCGGTTCTCTGATTTTCCGAGTGAATATCAATCTCCCCCCCCCCCCAACGATGATCAAAATCTAGATTTAAGCTATATTTATGGGTCAAAGGCTGACAGCAGTATTCAATGCACGGGCGGATGCTAAGTCGGGATCGATCACATGACAGATTCCCCGCTGGATTTTGTCAAGGACCCCGAGGTGGATAGCAGGGGCACCCGACAAGATATGACAGCACGGACGGATGCTAAGTCGGGCGGATAGCACGGTCGGATGCGAAGTCGAGGTCGATCACATGACAGATTCTCCGCTGGATATTGTCAGGGACCCCGAGGTGGATAGCAGGGGCACCCGACCAGATATGACGGCACAGGCAGATGCTAAGTCAGGCGAATAGCACGAGTGAATGCTAAGTCGGGGTCGATCACATGAGAGATTCTCCGCTGGATTTTGTTAGGGACCCCGAGGTGGACAGCAGGGGCACCCGACAAGATATGACAGCACGGACGGATGCTAAGTCGGGCGGATAGCACGGTCGGATGCGAAGTCGACCTGGGAAGCCTTAATCATGCTTTCAACTATTATATTCAGTCAGTCAGGTAAATGCCGTACATGATACATGCTTGGGCGATCATGTCTCGAAAGAGACTTGACTGACTGGGAAGAAGATTATCCAGCAGTAGACTGCTATTACTTTCTGCGGTAGATTGTTTGCCAGCCAAGGCTATAGAACGCAATCTGTCCTGTTATTTAACCCATAACTGGAGCTTTTCAAGGGTATTTGTGCGTACGTGAAAGCAGAGAATTCAGCTGGAATTCTAACTCAGCACCTCGATTTGTCGTTCCGAGCCGATATCGACTGCACATCCCTGGATTAATATATGAATGATTTCACATCACTAGTATCGCTTTTACAATATGTGAATTTTTTAACCCCTTCTTCGTAAATGTTCGCTTTTAATACCGTAATGACACACCTTTTACTACTTCTCTCGTATATCTGGGGGTAGGTCAGATTTTTTGTTTGTTTGTTTGTAACGGCATTCACCCGAAGCGGGTTGAGCCGGCTCCAATGGAGTTAACCGCATCGCGCTTCAAGGCCATCCACCCTCGTCGATCGGCAGCAGAATCGGCGGCATGATCTAGCCATTCGCGGTTCCAGCGTCGGACACCAAAAACGTGAGGACCGGACATGAGCTCCATGTCTGCTTTGACAGTATCGAGCCAGTTTTTAAGTTGACCACCTCGGCGCTTCCTCCAACCAATGGTTGCGTTGGGCCCTACCATTTTACGGACGAATTCATCACCCGGCCGGCGCAGCACACGGCCGAACCACCGGAGTCTACTTTTAAGCAGAGTTTCTTCCAAGCCAAGGATGTTGCAACTAGCGCGGATGGTCGAGTTGGGGATCCGGTTGGAGAGGCGAACGCGCAGGATACGGCGAAGGCAGTAGTGATCGAAGACCTCAAGTTTATAAAGATCCTCTGCGCAGTGGATAGTTCTAACATCCATAGAGAAAAATTGTTCTGACCATGGCCTTGTAGATTCGCAACTTCGAGACCAAAGTCGTTTTTGAAGACGGACAAAGGCAGCTCTAGCCAGATTGATACGGGTGGTAATTTCATATTTCACTTGACCAGAGGCTGTAAAATTGGCCCCCAATATATTTGAAGCTTTCAACCTCTTCTACAGCTTCACCATCGAGGGTTATAGCCACTCGGTCTGGTAGGGGGTAGTTCACAGAGAGAATTTTTGTCTTGGAAGCGTTAATTTTCATCACCACCATTCGTCGTCAGGGTGGGTCAGATAATAAAATCAGAATTGTATTTAATTATTTCTGTCTGAATTAAGTTATTTTTTTTTAATTTTTATTTTTTTTTTAATCATTTCACCCCGATCAAGGCAGAAACGCCACTGATGTGCAGGGGGTTACATAAATGTACAAAGATTAATTAGAAAAGAGTGAGGAGTACAAGCTAGTTAGAAAGGAACAATAGAAAGCTGAGAAAGCAGGTGCAATGACAGATACATGGGCGGAGAGAACGTGAAGATTATACAGGGGAGGGGAGAGAGCTAGAGTCCAGTGGTTAGTAGGTGAGTATTAACTTTGCTTTTAAATTTCTGGAGGTCGTAGCCGTCAGGAAAGCAAGAATACGGGAGTGAGTTCCACAGGCGGGAAGTGCGAGAGAGGAAGCTGCAGGAGTAGAATTGTCGTCTGCGTTTGGCTAACCTGACTGTGAATGGGTGGGACCCAGTTGCTAGTCTGGTTGCACGGGTAAACACCTGTTGAGGAGGCATCAGTGACTTAAGCTCATCCGAGCAGAAGCCATGAAAGTATTTATAGAAGAGACAGAGGGAGGCCACATTTCGACGATGGGAAAGTGGCTGCAGTCGAGTCGCCAGATCAGTACCTATCACATTACAGACTCTCCTTTGGAGCCTGTCAAGAACACTGAGGAGAACGGCAGGGGCACCTGACCATAAATGGCAGCAGTACTCCATGCACGGACGGATGGTTGACTTGTTATTAAATACTTATCATTATTTACATTCGAACTAGTGTTCTCATCATTGTTATTGCTAATACGTTTTGACCATTCTCGTTTCCATTTATCTTCAAGTTTAAATTGGTCCATTCAACCTTCAATCCTTTTGATAGAATGCCCGTTGTTTCATCCATTAAGATATATCCTTCGACTACTGCTCTTTAGATTCAGTTCTTGCTCAGTTACTGCTCTCCTCAGTTTCCACTTAGTCTCAGTCGGGATTATCCAGCTAAGGAATTGAGATCAGAATTGTTATGTATCCTTAGACACGGACAGTAGAACATAAAAAATCTACCCGCTTAAATCCAATAGTTTTGTTTCATATTTTCTTAAATTTATATGGATCAACCGATACCTGAAAAAGACTGATCATCATAATTATCACGTAATGATAATAGCAACAAAGATGTAGATATTTTTGTCATATATATATATATATATTTAGTATATCGAGGCAGCAAGTAATTTTCTAGACATATTCTATTAAATATAAGAGACAATGAATGTCTATTATGTTTAATCATGAGCCGTTCTAAACGTCGTATTTTTGCTTTAATTTCAGTTGAAAATAAAGACAAAAATTCTCCAACATTTGGATAATTATTTATTGGTTTTCTTCTAAGCTTTCGGCTCACATGAGCCATCTTCAGAGAGGTAGTTTAAAAACAATTGACCTCATAGTTTATAATAACCCAACAGGCACTAAACTAAATTCTTTACAAAAAACCAATGTAGTGTACCAATTTACATGCCCATTCAGAGATTGCATCTCTGATACTACTCAAAAACCTAGTACATATATTGGTTTTACCACAACCACGCTCTCCCGTAGACTTACATGTCATCTTTCAGTTCAGAGTACTATTAAACAACATTTCTCTGAAAAACATAAACATGTAGGTAATATCAGACAGATTTTGGTCAACAATACGGTGATCCTTACTCATACACACAGTAAGAGGAACCTGCAGATATTGGAGGCTATGTACATCAAATCAAAACAACCAACACTCAATAAAATCAACTTTAAAACAGGAAATAACATATTACATTGCATTTGACTAGATGGTTTTGTTGTCATTTCGCGCTATCCCGCGGTGTGACGTCATAAAACCGCATCGCAAACTTAAGAACTGCGTTTATTATTTTTGGTAACTATTGCCGTTGCCAAGCGGAGTTTTATGTCAACACAAAATAAAATCGTCGGTGATGGTGGATTTTATAATATTTCAGTTTAAACTACCTCTCTGAAGATGGCTCATGTGAGCCGAAAGCTTAGAAGAAAACCAATAAATAATTATCCAAATGTTGGAGAATTTTTGTCTTTATTTTCAACTGAAATTAAAGCAAAAATACGACGTTTAGAACGGCTCATGATTAAACATAATAGACATTCATTGTCTCTTATATTTAATAGAATATATATATATATATATATAGGTTCTTATATACATATATATGACATAAATATCCACATCTTTTTTGCTATATAATAATAGAAATAAATAAATTCTGTCAAAATACATTTTTAACTTACAACTTTTTAGTACTTTTTCCTATACATATTAAGACAGTATACGTGGATTACCATTATGCTATATATATATATATATATATATATATATATATATATACATATATATATATGAGTTGAATGTTTGGAACGAAATCCAACAAAATGAATAGAATAGAATAAGTAAAGAGCGGGTAAGAAAAAGTGACTTTAATCAAACGTTTCATTTTAAGGTTATTTAAAGATTCGTCTTTAAAAAAAATCACTTAAGCTTGTTAAAGTGAAACGTTAAATTAAAGACACTTTTATCCTACCTGTTCTTTATTTATTCTATTCATCTTGTCCAATTTCGATATATATATATATATATATATAAAGAAAGAAAGGGGACGGATTCTTTAATAATGAATCCGACATGATTTTTTATTTATACTTAATTTTTTTTTTCAGTGCAGAAGTTCCGTTTATTTATTAAACAGTATATTTATTTATTTTCGACTACAGGCCTAAATGTTTGAGAATTATAACTAAAGAAAAAATTCATTATTTAGAAAATTCGCTTTGTTTACGTTGGCATAGAAAATTATGCACCTATGATCCCGAATATTCAAAACAGCTTATTAGAGAAATATAATTTTCTCTTACACCATTTCTTAAAGATATATATATATATATATATATATATATATATATATATATATATATATATATTATAAATTCTAATTTAGAACATGTACAAATTGCAATCTAATACAAAGTGTATATTTTATTTTGACTAAGCGTTTACTACCTGATGAGACATTGTCCTTTCAATGTCGAAACAAAATGTACACTTTGCAATAGATTGTATTGTGTACATGTTCTAAATTATAATTTATAATAAATATTCGTAGCTCTATTTCTATATTGAGCATTGTTTTAAACCTTGTTAATATTTTCTTCTTTCATTATTATATATATATATATATATATATATATATTGTGTGTATTTTGGCAGCATGTTTTCATTAATACAGGTTTCATTGAATAATATAGACAAGTGTTTTCCAAAATAAATAGGCAGAACTTGTCTATATTATTCAATGAAACCTGTATTAATGAAAAAATGCTGCCAAAATACACACAACACACACTTCTTAGGAAAACACTTGTTGAAAATACGCATATACTTAGACAAGAAAATAATAAACGAAAACTTAAAATTCTAGAAGCTATCTACATCAAACAGTTTAAACCTAGCCTAAATAAAATAAGTTTCGACACCTCTACTAACATACTTCAATGCCTATAATCGACGGGAGGGGGTCATAGTTATTATACTTACCCCCTACATTATAGTAGCAGCAGTTCCCAGACCAATCCTTCATGCTACTATACACTCAATTGAACAAAAAACCCACTAGCACCATTCCTTCTCGGCCTACAGCCATGTGCTACACAAAAAATGGACCTGTCTAAGTTTCTCTGTATAACTCCACTCTGTTAATAATAATTTAAATGTTCTATGTTCACTGAACATTAAATGTTCATCCTTTGATAATGGCTAATGTAAGCCGAAAGCTCAGACCTGATAAAAAAATCAACAATTATTGCAATTTCTTGTCGTCCTTCCATGAAACACTATCAAGCTAATCAGATCATACGAACGGATCTTACACAAAATAAAAAGACAGAACTTGTCTATATTATTCAATGAAACCTGTATTAATATATATATATAAGAAAAATTAAGGCAGACACGTTATTTCATGGTAAATCAGCAGTAAGGGCCTATTCCAGGCGAACCATCATCAGCTGCCGTCTTTATTTTACAAAGGATTTTACAAAGGTTTTTTAGGTCTTTGTGAATCTCATTCGTGTAAAATCATTTGTAAAATAAAGACGAAAGCTGATGATGGTTCTCTTGATATAGGCCTTACTTCCGATTTATCATGAAATAACGTGTCTGCCTTAATTTTTCTTATGTTTGCTCTATATGTATTTATATACATATATATTTAGAGCTCTCTTAGAGAGTTATCCTACCACTGTATGTACATGATACTCCTTTGAATTCTTCTATTCCCACACTGCTTATATATATATATATAATCATCCGCAGACAGCTCATCAGTACGTTTAGACTCCGATTGCTCCCTAACCCAGGCTCGAAACCCGACCGAACTGGCGTCAGTCGGCGACTCTACGGGCCACGGGACGTTGGGAGGAAGAAGGCAGTCTTTTTTAGCGCATATCATATTACGCGCCCAGCAGTCAGAGTGATCCAATTCATTTTTAATGAATGAGCGATGCGTTCGCGCTAGAGTGGCTACTGTTTTTCAAAGTCTACTTCTCCTCCAGAGTGCTCAATCAGGGTGTGAGAGCGTAAATATAGTCATCCGCAGACAGATATGTTTCGCTGTATCACAGCTCATCAGTACGGTTAGACTCCAATTGCTTTTAACCCAGGATTGAAACCCGACTGAATTGGCGTCAGTCGGCGATTCTACCTCTGGACTATGGGCGCTCGGTAGAAGAAGGCAATGAACTCTCCTGTCGATTTTGAGCAATGAGGATCCGACAACCTGATTCAGTTTCTATACTGCTACTGGTGTGCAGGGATTTACAGAGAGAGGCGAAGAAAGAGAGAAAAGAAGAAAAAGTTATGAGAGATGATGAAAAAATTTTAAGAGAGGGTGTGACTCAAGGGGATAGAAGATAGCAACTGACGTTGTACTTTAAACTTTGGAGATCATAGCGAACATGGAAGCAAGAATGAGGAAGAAATTTCCACAGGCTGAAAGTGCAAGAAAAGAAACTCGTAACGGTGGTTACATTTGCCTATTTTAACGGTAAAAGAGTGAGAGCTAGTTGCCAATCTAATTTCAGGATTAAATTCGTGAGGCAGAGCACCAGGGAATGAAGCTCGTCAGAGCAGAAACCGTGAAAATATTTGTAGAAAAGACAGTGGGTAACCACATGCTGTCGTTGAGAAATTGGCTGAAGTCCAGCTACCAGATTGGGACCCATTTCATTGCAGATCCTCCTCTGGATCTTAGCGTGAACCCCCGAGATTTATAGCAAGAGAACCCTTTTATACTTTCGTGTTCAAAACAGATTTCTAGATGTTATTGTATTAGAATGTCTAAAGATAAATCCTCTTATATCCCCTAAACATTTTACACCATGAAGCACACCCGAACAATTGTCTAGTGAGCCGGAGAGATATCCTAAAATCTTAACTTTATCTAATCTATTTTTCTTGCATATTTCCCAAGTGCACCCAGTGCTATAGGATTGTGTTATATATTCATATTCTATCGTTCGTTCATTTTAATGTGAGATTCTACTCAGTCAGTCAGTTAAGTATCATACGTGATACACGCTTGGGTAATCATGTCCCGAAAGAGACATAACTGACTGGGCAGAAGATTTTCCCGCAGTAGGTTGCCATTACTTTCTTTATGCCCAGTAGAAACCTTAATCAAGTTTTCAACTATTATATTCAGTCAGTCACTTAAGTGTCATACATGATACACGCTTGGGCGATCATGTCACCAAATAGACATAACTGACTGGGCAGAAGATTATCCCGCAATAGGTTGCCATTACTTTCTGCGGTAGACTGTTTGCCAGCCAAGGCTATAGAACCCAATCTGTCCTGTTATATAACTCATAGATGGAAGGAGAAGAGATAGATTATATTACATTATTATATTAAGTATAATTAATGGGGGAACATTTTATTACTTCATAACAATAGAAAACCGACTCCCCACTTTATGCCCAGTAGAAGTTTTGATTGTTCCCAACTATTATATTCAGTCAGTTAAGTGCCATATGTGATTCACGCTTAGGTGATCATGTCTCGAAAGAGACATAACTGACTGGGCAGAAGATTATCCCGCAGTAGGTAGCCATTACATTCTGCGGTAGACTGTTTGCCAGCCAAGGCTATAGAACCCAATCTGTCCTGTTATTTGACTCATAGCTAGAGGGAGAAGTGATAGATTATATTATTAATTAGTAATTAGTGGGGGATCAGTTTATTACTTCATAACAATATAAAACTGATCCCCCGAGTTATGTACGGTAGAAGCCTGAAAAATGTTTCCACTATTATATTCAGTCAGTCAGTTAAGTGCCATACGTGATAAACGCTTAGGAGATCATGTCTCGAAAGATACATGACTGACTGGGCAGAAGATTATCCCGCAGTAGGTTGCCATTGCTCTCTGCGTTAGAGTGGTTGCCGACCAATGCTATAGAACCCAATCTATCATGTTATTTAACCCATAACTTGAGGGTAGAGACAGATTAATAATATTCCCAAGGGCATTTGCGCGTAAGTGAATGCAACGAATTCAAATGGATTTCGTAACTCGGATTCTGGATTTCTTGTTCCAAGTCGATATCCACTGCACCACAACGCAGATATTGTTTTTAATTTATTAGTCTTTTGTTGTTGTCTTTTTTGTTTTGTTGTGTTTATAGCAAAACACGAATTCTTACGACTTAACCCATATATGGGGAGGAGATATGGATTCACACTTTTTTCAGGAACAAATATATATAACAATATACATAATATAGAAAATCGAACTGGTATTGGAACTCAGCTCCCCGACTTAAAATTCCGAGCCTTTATCCATTTCACCACCCTCACAGCATTTGACCCATATAAATACTGACAAGTTTCGACGTTGCCTAAATTTGGTGTCAATCGTATGGGAACCGATCTTAATTATTGCCTTCGTTTTTCATTTACCATGAAATTTTTGTCCATTTAAGTAAAGGCTTTCTTGTATGCCTGCTCTTAATCTCCTTTTGTCCATTTAATTAAAGGCTTTCTTGTATGTCTGCACTTAATCTCCTTTTGTCCATTTAATTAAAGACTTTCTTGTATGTCTGCTCTTAATCTCCTTTTGTCCATTTAATTAAAGGCTTTCTTGTATGTCTGCTCTTAATCTCCTTTTGTCCATTTAATTAAAGGCTTTCTTGTATGTCTGCTCTTAATCTCCTTTTGTCCATTTAATTAAAGGCTTTCTTGTATGTCTGCACTTAATCTCCTTTTGTCCATTTAATTAAAGACTTTCTTGTATGTCTGCACTTAATCTCCTTTTGTCCATTTAATTAAAGGCTTTCTTGTATGCCTGCTCTTATCTCCTTTTGTCCATTTAATTAAAGGCTTTCTTGTATGTCTGCACCTAATCTCCTTTTGTCCATTTAATTAAAGGCTTTCTTGTATGTCTGCTCTTAATCTCCTTTTGTCCATTTAATTAAAGGCTTTCTTGTATGTCTGCTCTTAATCTCCTTTTGTCCATTTAATTAAAGGCTTTCTTGTATGTCTGCACCTAATCTCCTTTTGTCCATTTAATTAAAGGCTTTCTTGTATGTCTGCTCTTAATCTCCTTTTGTCCATTTAATTAAAGGCTTTCTTGTATGCCTGCTCTTAATCTCCTTTTATCCATTTAATTAAAGGCTTTCTTGTATGTCTGCTCTTCATCTCCTTTTGTCCATTTAATTAAAGGCTTTCTTGTATGTCTGCACTTAATCTCCTTTTGTCCATTTAATTAAAGGCTTTCTTGTATGTCTGCTCTTAATCTCCTTTTGTCCATTTAATTAAAGGCTTTCTTGTATGCCTGCTCTTAATCTCCTTTTGTCCATTTAATTAAAGGCTTTCTTGTGTGCCTGCTCTTAATCTCCTTTTGTCCATTTAATTAAAGGCTTTCTTGTATGCCTGCTCTTAATCTCCTTTTGTCCATTTAATTAAAGGCTTTCTTGTATGCCTGCTCTTAATCTCCTTTTGTCCATTTAATTAAAGGCTTTCTTGTATGTCTGCACCTAATCTCCTTTTGTACATTTAATTAAATGCTTTCTTGTATGTCTGCTCTTAATCTCCTTTTGTCCATTTAATTAAATGCTTTCTTGTATGTCTGCTCTTAATCTCCTTTTGTCCATTTAATTAAAGGCTTTCTTGTATGTCTGCACCTAATCTCCTTTTGTCCATTTAATTAAAGGCTTTCTTGTATGTCTGCTCTTAATCTCCTTTTGTCCATTTAATTAAAGGCTTTCTTGTATGCCTGCTCTTAATCTCCTTTTATCCATTTAATTAAAGGCTTTCTTGTATGTCTGCACCTAATCTCCTTTTGTCCATTTAATTAAAGGCTTTCTTGTATGTCTGCTCTTAATCTCCTTTTGTCCATTTAATTAAAGGCTTTCTTGTATGTCTGCACTTAATCTCCTTTTGTCCATTTAATTAAAGGCTTTCTTGTATGTCTGCTCTTAATCTCCTTTTGTCCATTTAATTAAAGGCTTTCTTGTATGCCTGCACTTAATCTCCTTTTGTCCATTTAATTAAAGGCTTTCTTGTATGCCTGCTCTTAATCTCCTTTTGTCCATTTAATTAAAGGCTTTCTTGTATGTCTGCTCTTAATCTCCTTTTGTCCATTTAATTAAAGGCTTTCTTGTATGTCTGCTCTTAATCTCCTTTTGTCCATTTAATTAAAGGCTTTCTTGTATGTCTGCTCTTTATCTCCTCACGTGGATGCAGCAGTCGATTTGGATCTCAAACTAAAGAAATTTCCTTCTGCATCTCCCACTCTTCCTTCACTTCTTTCTTCTTCTCAGAAAATAGTTTTTTTAAGAGTGAAAAGGTGCTAAATAGAGCGAAATACTGATATTTTTAACCCTCAACGCCTCAAAAGTTGATCTCATAAAAAGTCGCTTAAAAGAGACACAGGTGTGTATTTATTTTTACTGTGACTATTGATGACAAGACAATTTTCGGCAGGTTTTACGAGGTATACTTGCAAGTACATGATATTCATGAAAACTTCTTTCGCTATTCTACATTCTCTCTCTCTTGTTATGTATATATATATATATATATATATATATATATATATATACTAGCAGTAAGCCCAGCGTTGCTCGAGTGTAAGGAAAGATTTAAAACTAATCCATGGTCCTGGAGCTCAGACTCTTTGGACGTTGGCACGAAAGATTAAAAAGCAATAGTTGTTTCCAGTTAAAGCGAAACCGTAGACTGAAAGAAAAATGAATTAATGTGAGTTAAATTTTGATTTTCGGTATCAATGTCAAATAAGTTTTCTGTCGCAAACTGAATTTCGAAGCTAAATAAGTCCTCTGAGTAAATGGTATCATGGCTGAGACTAAGAACTACAAGTATATCTACTTAGAGCAAAACCCGAAGCAAAAACCAAAATAAAAGTGCTGAAAACCTGGTTTGGATCAAACCCGATAGAATATCGGGGTGTCAATTTCCAATACCGAAGTCAAATAAGTCATCCAAGGATAAACTAACCTAAGTAAGTCCATGAAAACTTATCGTACCCATTGGGAGTAAAATTGGAGAAAATGAGCCATATTAATGGCTGAATATCGGTTTTTGATCAGAATCGATAGAATACCAGGGGTATCGATTTCCCATATCGGGGAAAATGAGTCGTCTGAGAAGATCTACTAATGTTTGAGATTAAAAACCATAATTTTACCAAGTTAGAGCAAATTCTGCAGCAAGAACTACGATAAAAGGGCTGAAATCCTAATCTAGATCAAACCTGATCGGATATTGGATATATATATACTCTAAAATAAATTTTTAGACATTCTACAATTTCATGGGTATTACATATTTCGCAACCGAAGCCTCCTGCTTTTCAGACCCAAATGATACAACTGTTAATATTCAAAATAATTCAGAAAAGCATTACATACCTATATACGTGCCCATACCGAGAATAGATATTTGTTAAATTAAATAAACAAATTTAACATATTTTTTAAATTAAATAAATAAATTTAACTTTGAGTTCTTTCATGATCGTCTCTCTTCGGAATTTACCTGACTTAAATATCAAATATTCCACGTTTTATATATATATATATATATATATATATATATATATATAGAGAGAGAGAGAGAGAGAGAGAGAGATAGATAGATAGATAGATAGATAGAGTACTTCCAATGAGTCACTCAAAATTAGTAGGCATAACGACAAAAACATCCAAAACTAGATATAATCAAAGTTTTATCGGTAAAATTTGTACTATTTTAAGAAGAGAGAGAGAGAGAGAGAAAGAAAGAAAGAAAGAGAGAGAGAGAGAGAGAGCGCGCGAAAGAGGGAGAGAAAGAGAGAAAATGACGTTTATGTTAAAATTATTTTTGATCTATTTTAGAACTTTAGAATATTCGTTAAAATTTGTTTCGCTTGCTTCAGCACAAAATATTAAATTAGATAATTGTCGAATTTTAATGAATCACTCAGACCGCAATCACTAATGAATGTGATTATTTATAAACCACATAAATTCTCCAAGGATTTGTACTTATGACTAATGTAAATGGCAAACGCTACAAAATCCTTGGAAAATTTAAATCATCAAAATTTAAGGGCAAACTGAACCCTCAGCTTTCGAGAATAAGTTTTTAAAAGTAAAATATAAATGTAATAAAACTAAGATATGTTTTTTAATTATTTTTATGAATAAAATATTTTATGGTAACTCTTGTCTTAAGAAAAATTGTTTATTTATTTTAACAAGAATTGTTTTCATTAAAAATAATTAGAATAATTCATAAACTTTTAAATATTTTAAAATGACGTATTTGTAATATGTTACCTTCAATGACAGAAGTAATTGGCATGTACACCCAGTCGTAGGTAAGGTCAACACAACGTGACAACCGGCTTGAAAGGCGTTGACCCGGAAATGATATGCTTGACTAGTACATCTGACCGTATTTAAAAGTCAACAAAGGATAAGGTTGTTGGCATAGATATCCGGCCGAAGATAATGTTGTGGAATAGGAGATTAAGAATTAAAATCTACCTTCTTCGCTTTTACAAAAATTCACTATGATGTGTGAAACCCTGGTTTTTCTCAAATAGAAAAAGGATTGACCATGTCCTTAAAGAAAAAGTCGAAACCGGATTTCGCAAGTAGATGTTAAATTGATTTTCTAACCAATGGAAGTCAGTTGCAAGACGAAAAAACGACATAGCAATCAAGTACAAAATTCTAAAGATTATATAAATGCCTTCGATCAGCGTCAGTTAGTCAGTCAGGATTGGAAGCAGCAGAGACGACAAGCTAAAATGTAACGAGAGAAGCTTCAAGTCTGACCCAGACATTTGTCCTCTTTCTCCTTCTTTCTCGAGTGCTGATTTCTTTACTTCCTCTCCATTCAAAGACATTCCTATTATACAAACGTTATTACATACATACGTACGTACGCATAAAATCTTTCCAACAAATTACTACTACGAACATTTTCTACAAATCTTGATACCTTTAACTCATTACTTGTTTCTCATTGAACATTAACAGCTACCCATCCTTGTCATTCTTTCCTTTTAATAAATTGCTATTTTAACATGAAAAATGTATATTTTATTATTACACTATTAGTCCATTATTCCACACATTCCAACCTGCGGAAAACTAACTTTCTGATGAAAACCTTCTGATAATTCTTATGATAATTCTAGATAAAACTTGTAAGCTGTAGGAAGTTCGGTTATGTATGACACAAGGCTGAATTAATGAACATTAACTATCTCTTCAATGTCAACAAAGAAACAACTCGAAAAAAACAAAAAAACAAAAAAAAAACAAGCGACAACCGGCTTCAAAAACAATGGACCACCGATTGTGATTAACAAATATATATCCGGCCGTAGATAACATTAAAAAAGTGACTAGTCGTAAAACCAAAAATGCATGAGATTTTTAAGACTATATAAAGACTTTAATTTTTAGCTGAAGAAAAAGACACTGGCTAACGACTGCCGACGTCTCCTTCGTTTTTGATCTCTCGCAGGCTACCTTCCTACTCGACAAATCCGTTACCGACGAAGAATAAAATATGAAATTTTATATCTCTATATTTCTGAGATGAGGTAGTATTTACAGTATTTACATTATTCGGACTATTTTCCTCATCTTTGTTGCCATTTGTACGACGTTTAATAATAGATCATACTATTTGTCTATATTTCTGAGATGAGGTAGTATTTACAGTATTTACATTATTCGGACTATTGTCCTCATCTTTGTTGCCATTTGAACGACGTTTAAAATTAGATCATTCTATTTGTCTATATTTCTGAGATGAGGTAGTATTTACATTATTCGGACTATTGTCCTCATCTTTGTTGCGATTTGTACGACGTTTAGTAATAGATCATTTTATTTGTCTATATTTCTGAGATGAGGTAGTATTTACAGTATTTACATTATTCGGACTAATATCATCATCTTTCTTTCCATTTGTACAACGTTTAATAATAGATCATTCTATTTGTCTATATATCTGAGATGAGGTAGTATTTACAGTATTTACATTATTCGGACTAATATCATCATCTTTCTTGCCATTTGTACGACGATTAATAATATATCATTCTCTTTGTCTATATTTCTGAGATGAGGTAGTATTTACAGTATTTACATTATTCGGACTAATATCCTCATCTTTCTTGCCATTTGTACGCCGTTTAATAATAGATCATTCTATTTGGCTATATTTCTGATATGAGGTAGCATTTACAGTATTTACATTATTCGAACTATTTTCCTCATCTTTGTTGCTATTTGTACGGTATTTCGGCCTTACGTCCATGTGGTACAATGAATATAGACGTTTGTTAGTTCTTGTGACTTGGCCCAAAGAGTTTTGAGTTCAATACCAGGCTACAGCACTGGTGAGCAGGTAACTTGCACGGTTAGAGGGTGATAACTCATAACTTCCAATCGAGGCTTTCGGCAAGCAGTGGAGTTCATATACTGTAATAGACGGTTCGGTTCGAAATCCCTAGTACCTGATGAAGGCCAGGGTGTACAACGGCTGAAACTTCGTACAAATGGCAACAAAGATGAGATCAATAATTCGAATAAAGTAAATATTATAAGAATATATTTTTATATATAAGTATTCCTCGCGGTTTGTCCAGATTCAGTGTAATATACAACATATTGATTTCTAGATGTCAAGTGATCTTTTTTATGATATAAAAATTATATTCACAAATCATAAATGGGGAAACACACTACAATTCACCATCAGCATTTAAGAAACATTGATTGTCTTTATTTGTGTGCATAAATATGGAAGTCCATACACGACATAATCAGAAAATAAGAGCTGTAATTATTGGATTGTCCGAAAATTTCATGCCGATTTTTAGTCGTTCATGTCTGAACAAATTATCACAATTGATATATATAATCTTACATTTCCGATTAGAGTAGACTTCAAACTCTCTGTTGAGAACGAAAGTTTAAGATTAATTATATTCTATTTTGCATCCCTATGAAAATCAGTCAGGTTTAGTGTCTTACGTGATACAAGCTTTAAGCGATCATGTCTCGAAAGATTATCCCGCAGTATGTTGCCATTGCTTTCTGCGGTCGACTGGTTGCCGGCCTAAGCTACAGAACCCAATATGTCCTACTATGAAAATCAGTCAGGTTTAGTGTCTTACGTGATACAAGCTTTAAGCGATCATGTCTCGAAAGATTATCCCGCAGTATGTTGCCATTGCTTTCTGCGGTCGACTGGTTGCCGGCCTAAGCTACAGAACCCAATATGTCCTACTATGAAAATCAGTCAGGTTTAGTGTCTTACGTGATACAAGCTTTAAGCGATCATGTCTCGAAAGATTATCCCGCAGTATGTTGCCATTGCTTTCTGCGGTCGACTGGTTGCCGGCCTAAGCTACAGAACCCAATATGTCCTACTATGAAAATCAGTCAGGTTTAGTGTCTTACGTGATACAAGCTTTAAGCGATCATGTCTCGAAAGATTATCCCGCAGTATGTTGCCATTGCTTTCTGCGGTCGACTGGTTGCCGGCCTAAGCTACAGAACCCAATATGTCCTACTATGAAAATCAGTCAGGTTTAGTGTCTTACGTGATACAAGCTTTAAGCGATCATGTCTCGAAAGATTATCCCGCAGTATGTTGCCATTGCTTTCTGCGGTCGACTGGTTGCCGGCCTAAGCTACAGAACCCAATATGTCCTATTATTGAACCCATAACTGGAGGGGAGAGACAGATTAATACCTTTCCCAAGGGTATTTGTGCGTAAGTAAATGCAAGAAATTCAACTGGAATTCGAACTCGGCACCCAATTTGTCGTACAGAGTCGATATCCACTGCACCACAACGCACCTAAAGGATTATCATGTGCATTTAGGATGCTTGATAGTTTTTATCGCTGTAAATGTAAAACTGCCTCGCAAGCAACATAAAAAGATTTGTGCTGTGTCCAGTGAAGGTGTACAGTGAAGGTGCTTTAACAGACAGAACTGTGTGGAAGTGATTGCAACCTTATTGATGAAGAACTCTCTGGCAGAACCCCGACTACAGATGACGACCAAATCAAGACATTAATTGAGAATAACGTGCATTACACAAGGCGTGAATTGGCAGATACAATAAACTTATCATAATCTACCATGCATGAGTAATTAGTACAGCTTGGTTACTCAAATTGTTATGATGTTTGGGCACCACATGATCTGACTGAAAAGAAACTTTTGAATCTCATTCCTATCTGCGATTTGTTGTATAAACGCAATAAAAATGCACCTTTTTTCAAGTAAATTGTGGCAGGTGATGAAAAGTAGATCGTTTACAATAATATTTAGCGAAAAGGATCCTAGATTAATCGATATGATGCAATTTTTCGTCAGTTAAATGCCATACAAGATACACATGTCTCTTTCTGGGCAGAAGATTATCCCGCAGTAGGTTGCCATTACTTTCTGCGGTAGACTGGTTGCCAGCTAAGGCTATAGAACCCAATCTATCCTGCCATTTAACTCATATCTGGAGGGAGAAGAGATAGATTATATTACATTATCATAGTTGGTATGTTAGTGGGGGATTACTTCAAAGCAATAGAAAACCAATCCCCCACTTTAGGCCCACTAGAAGTTTTAATTTTGTTTCCAACTATTATATTCAGTCAGTCAGTTAAGTGCCATACGTGATACACAGTTAGGCGATCATGTCTCGAAAGAGACATGACTGACTGGGAAGAAGACTATCCCGCAGTAGGCTGTCATTAATTTCTGCGGTAGATTGATTGCCAGCCAAGGCTGTAGAACTCAAACTGTCCTGTTATTCAACCCATACCTGAAGGGAAGAGACGGATTAATACCTTTCCCAAGGGTATTTGCGCGTAAGTGTGTGCAAGGAATTCAACTTGAATTCGAACTCGGCTCTTCGATTTGTCGTTCCGAGCTGATATCCACACTCACCACAACGCACATCTTGGCCCTTCCTTATTGCATGTCCCAAAAACTTCATCTGTCTTTTCCGTCTGTTAAGTATCAGTTTCCTTGTGTCCATTCTAATCAAAACCTCGTCGTTGTTGATCCATCTATGGTATCCTCTTTCTGTGGTAGACTGGTTGCCAGCGAAGGCTGTAGAACCCAATCTGTCCTGTTATTTAACCCATAACTGGAGGGAAGAGACGGATTAGTACCTTTCCTAAGGGTATTTACGCGTAAGTGAATGGAAGGATTTCAACTGGAATTCGAACTCGGCTCCCCGATTTCTCGTTCCGAGTCGATATCCACTGCACCACAAAGCACATCCGTTTTAGCCAAACCAAAAGCAGGTTTTCACCCTTTGAAAGCCATGATAGCATCTGTTGGGATTGGAAATGAATTCTCTACTGTGAGCTTCTGCCAAGTAATCAGTGAATTGATTCTGAAAAGTACTGCTCGCAACTGGACGAATTAAAAGGAACAATTCAAGAAAAACGCCCAGAACTGGCGCACAGGGAAAGTATTGTTTACTATCAGGATAATTTTTGACAGCACTTTTATTCTTAAATAGCTGGGGCACCAGACCCTGTGGCAGCTAAATTCTTAGCCTTAACGTATGGTAGATTTATAGATATGTATGATAGATTCTGGAGAGAAAAATTGTCTCGCACGATAAAGAGAACCAACTTTATTAGCTGCTGACCTCGCAGTGGATTAAATATAGTTTTTCTCCAACTTTTTAGCTGAGGACGTGAGTCCGAGAAGACGCAACGAATTACTTTCCTGGCGGTTAACATCCGCTACTCTAACGAGATGTAGGTGCGGGGAGCGAGGGTTCTCAGAGGACTAACGGAGAGGAGTTTAATTTTGGCGGGATTAAAATAAACAAGCCATCTTTTGCCTCAGTTAACAATGGAGTTAAGATCGTTTTGGACATCGGCTGCCATTTTGCCATTGTTGGACGGATCAGCCTTACTACCGAAATTGAAATAAATTGATGCGACATTAACGGAGACACCAAGTTGGGAGCCGATGACATCAGGGATGTCATTTATAAAAATTAAAAACAGTAGAACAAAAGAAGGTCGAAATGTGTGCGTGTGCGTGTGCGTGAGTGTGTGTGTAAGTGTGCGTGTGTGTGTGAGTGTGTGTGTGAGTGTGCGTGTGTGTGTGTGAGTGTGCGTGTGTGTGTGAGTGTGTGTCTGTGTGTGTGAGTGTGTGTGTGAGAGTGTGCGTGTGTGTGTGAGTGTGTGTGTGTCTTTGTGAGTGTGCGTGGGTGAGTGTGTGTGTGAGTGTGCGTGTGTGTCTGTGAGTGTCTGTGAGTGTGTGTGTCTTTGTGAGTGTGCGTGGGTGTGTGAGTGTGCGTGCGTGAGTGTGTGTGAGTGTGTGTGTGTGTGTGAGTGTGTGTGTGTGTGTGTGTGTGTGTGTATAAAGATTGAGATATTACTAAAAACATATCTGTAAAAATGATATAAATAGAAAAAAGTGAAAAAAGTTCCTTGGCCGACGTATGTCGTCGGTTGATGAAGTAAATGCAAGGAATTTATTACACAGGAAATAGAAGGGTGGCCGCAAGAGAACGGGTATTTTGAAGTGTGTATTTGCAGACATGAGCAAGTGGCAACACTGCGAAACAGTGGTCACAAGAAGTAAACACTCTGCCATTTCAGTAACCATGGATTAAGATGAATTTATAAGCAAGTTATGGATGCCAGATCAGGCCCATTTTCATCTCACAGGTTACGTAAATAAGCATGTTATGGTGAAACACACCTATTCTATAGTGAACAGACACTCCCACCTAATTTAAGTAGGAGTAGTAAGAGGAACGGGGATCAGTCGATGTTGGACGATAGTAGTCGACAGTTAGTCGAATACGAAAGTAGTCAGCGATTCATAAGCACCCTTTAAACGCTAGTAAGGTCACACTATGTTGTGCTCTTTCATCGGAACTAATTTTTTTGAAAATTAACAGGGGATCTCAGTTATTTCAAGAACGCATTCGTACAGGATGACGCAATATACAGGACGTACATTTTAAAAAATGAAAACTTCATCATTGTTTCTTAAATGCCATCTTTTAAGGTTTTAATTACTTCGAATATTTTTTTTCTTTCATCACTTTTGGTTTTATTGAATTGTTAAAAAGTTGCCGTTTTTTGGTGTCATCGTATATTCACAAACAAAAGTGAAAATGTTACTTTTTCAAAATTGTTAAGTTTTAAAAAAGCTCAAAAATACACTTTCGCTAATGTTGATATTGATTTTTATGAAATATGAAAATTGTTTAAAGTTGACCGATATCGATTATGTAGACGACCTAGAAATCGGTAGATTCTCTTCTTCCCGTTCGACGAAAATGTAGTTTTAATTATGTCTTTTTATGAATGAAAAAAAATTAAAAATTTTTGTTAGCCAACGTATATTGTCCTTTATCAACGCAAATGCGTAGATTTTATTTTGCGACACGTATTTATAAACAAAAGTAAAAACGTTGTTAGTTTTTCAAAATTTTTAAATTTAAGAGTCTCTCAAAGAATATTCATCAGGTTAACAAGAAAAGTCTCGGTAAATTAGGTTAAGTGACGTAATTTAATGCATAATAGACAAAAGTATATAAATGATGTTGATTTTTATTTTTATGCAATTAATATTTGAATTCTTTTAAGTTGACTATGCAGGTTACCTAGCCATCTCTAGAGACACCATTACCCATGTCACTGTTTTACAACCACTGAAAAATGCTGCTAACGATGTTGGGCTCTTTGTAAATGAGTTTAAAATTGAATTCATTGTCTTCAACCACCAAGGTTCAGGACAAACTGTCTCAGGTAAATGAATACATTCTTGTGAATTTTTTACATACCTAAGAAGCGAGATAAATTCTACTGAAAATGATGTAAAAATACCCATGTCTAAAGCCTTGGTGTCATTGAATAAAATGGATGTAATCTGGAAATCTGATCTACGAGACAAACTCAGGCGATGATTCGCTCAAGTCAATCCAGAGGCTGTGTCAATTTATAGATTATGAACTATCGGGACGTTGACTAAAATTCTAGAAACTAAACTTGATAAAACCGAAACCGGAAAGATGAGAACTATAATTAACATCTCTTAAAGACAACATCGAACTAAATCACAGCTATGTGGATCGATCCCTGATATTTATACAATCTTAAACCCTAGAGTCTAAGCTTGATGGAACCTGAAGATATAGGGAGCGGGTTAATGTGTATTTCATTCGGCCTTGTGTCATACTTAACTGAACTCCCTACAGCTTACAAGTATTATGCAGAATTATCATCATCAGAATTATCAGAAGGTTATTTTCGTTAGGTTGGTACCAGAAGGTTGATTTGGGTTAAGTTTAACGACCCATCAATCATTTTGGCCATTTAAGGGTCAGTCTTAAAGTTTTGTTGGTAATATATTTTTCATTCAAAAATTTTTGTTGGTAATATATTTTTCATTCAAAAAATTTTTGTCGGTAATATATTTTTCATTCAAAAAATAAAATGTTTTGTTGGTAATATATTTTTCATTCAAAAAAGTTTTGTCGGTAATATATTTTTCATTCAAAAAAGTAAAATGTTTTGTTGGTGATATATTTTTCATTCAAAAAAGTAAAATGTTTTGTTAGTAATATATTTTTCATTCAAAAAAGTAAAATGTTTTGTTGGTAATATTTTTCATTCAAAAAAGGTTTTGATGATAACATTTTCATTCAAAAATTTTTGTATGTAACATTTTTCATTCAAAAAGTTTTGTTGATAAATATTTTCATAGCATTTTAACCCCAGTTTGGTGGTTTAACTATTTACCCATAGCTGGGACCCTAACAGGTGCTACCACTCTGGGTCAGGGTGGACCTGGGAACAACAGCGATTAAGAGGTGGTTCCATGCTCCTCACAATCAAAGGCCTTGCTGCCGGATGCAGTTTAAGGTCATACCCAGGACCCCAGACAGTTGGAATGTGTGGAATAAGTGTAAGAATAAGAATATACATTTTCATTTTAAAATAGAAATTTATTACAAGGAAAGAATAACAAACATTCGTGGAAATTAATGTTCAATGAGAAAGATAAAGGTATCAAGATTTGTAGAAAATGTTCGTAGTAGTAATTTGTTAAAAGAATATATGCGTACGTACGTATGTATGTGTTGGTTTGGTAGGAATGTCTTTGGATGGAGACGAAGAAGTAAAAGGAATCAGTACACGAGAAAGAAGGAGAAAGAGAACAAGGCACAACCTGACCTTATCTCCTTGAAGTTGAAGTTACATTTTAGTTTTGTTTTTCTCGCTCCTTCCATCTGACTGACTGACGCCCTTTTATTGTCATTAGATTTTAGCACTGGATCGCTAAGTCCCTTTAGTCTTGCAAGTCGCTCCCATTGGTCAAAAATAAATTTAACACTTACTTGCGAAATCTGGTTTTGACTTTTTCTTGAAGAACATGGTCAATCCTTTTTCTATGAAGGAAAAACCAGGATATCACATGTCATTGTGAATTTTTGTAAAAGTGAAGAAGAAGCTTTATTTTAATTCTTAATTTTTTTTTTTCACTACAAACCTACTCTCAGATGCTGAGATCTTCACTTAACATTTCAAGGTGACAACATTAGACTAAATCATAACTCTATGGACCCATTCCTAGTATTTATACAATACCTTCAGTTTAAGTCTGATGGAACCTATAGTCGAATTCTGAGACGTACATGTAACGTCGCTTGGAGACAACATCCAACTAAATCACACCCCTATTGACTCATCCCTGATATTTCTACATTGTTAAACCCTAGAGTCTATGCTTGATGGAACCTACAATCGAATACTGAGAGGTACACTTAATATCTCTTAGAGACAACATCCAACTAAATCACACATCTTTTAACTCATCCCTAATATTTTTCAATCTTAAGCGAATGTAGAACAACAAGTATTTATAATCAAAAGTAAAAACGTTGTTACATTTTTTTTTTTCAGATTTTAAAAGATGCTGATAAGTATTTATCAGGGGGTACCTCGAGGTGATGTAATGGTTAACAAGCTTGTCTCGCGAGAATCATGACAACTGAGTTGTAAGTTCGAGCCTCACTATGTGTCTCTTACTTTCGTCCTTGTGCCACATCGAAGCTACACTAAGAAAATCACCATCGATATTCATCAGGTTAACGGAAACATCTAAGTAATTCATGGAGGATGCTAAGTGATCTATTTTAATGTCTATCCGAAGGCGAATTGGCAAAGGACGCGTTCCAGAAGATGAGCAAAATACTAACACACAGGAAAATCTCAATAGAAACGAAGAAAAGAGTGCTAGACTGCTACGTGATGTCAGTTCTTCAATACGGCTGTGAATGCTGGACAATATCATCCAAAATGAGGACAAAACTGGAAGCGGCCAAAATGTGGTTCTACAGAAGGATGCTACGGATATAAAGTGGGGGATCAGTTCCATATTACAATCAATATCTAAACTGACCCCTCACTTTGTGACCACAGCAGTTTCTATACATTTATATTCCTGAGATCCAAAAGCACAAGGATGCATTTAAGTACCTAGGAAGTGTTCTGACAGGAGATGGAAAGTGCGACACGGAGATCCGAAGGCGAATTGGCATAGCAAAGGACGCGTTCCAGAAGATGAGCAAAATACTAACACACAGGAAAATCTCAATAGAAACGAAGGAAAGAGTGCTAGACTGCTACGTGATGTCAGTTCTTCAATACGGCTGTGAATGGTGGACAATATCATCGAAAATGAGGAAAAAACTGGAAGCGGCCGAAATGTGGTTCTACAGAAGGATGCTACGGATATCGTGGACTGAGCATACAAGCAACGACGAGGTGTTAGAAAGAATGGCAACAAAAAGGAAATTGATGCTGAGCATCATGAAGAGACAACTGAAGTTCCTGGGACATGCAATGAGGAAGGAGAGCCTGGAGAACCTGATACTGACTGGACAGATAGAAGGAAGGAGAGACAGAGGAAGGCAGCGGATAACATATTTGCAGGGTCTGATCAGGTGGATGACGGAACGGGGGTTGCCAGGAGCAACAGGAGCAAACATAGTAAGAGCCACAAGGGATAGGGAGA
This sequence comes from Ascarosepion bandense, assembly GCA_037127315.1. Taxonomy (NCBI): domain Eukaryota; kingdom Metazoa; phylum Mollusca; class Cephalopoda; order Sepiida; family Sepiidae; genus Ascarosepion; species Ascarosepion bandense. The sequence continues at coordinate 367,865 of JBBBDQ010000685.1, read as the reverse complement.
CGTGGAGATCCATGATCGCCTAGGTCCTGAAGGGACAGGGCACATAGAAGAAGAAGAATAAGCGAAAGTAATAAATGTTGTCTTCGCTGTCGTTGAAATTTTTATAATGCGATTATTTCATATTTGAGTTTGAAAAATTAATTTATGGATTATATATTTTGAATAACAATCTTTGAAATTTAACAGTTTCTTTTAATAATTTAGAAAAGTTAAAGTCATTTATGTTGGCTTAGGAAATATGTATATATTTTTCGGGAATGAGCTGTTTTAAAAAAAATGTCCTGCTAGACATTTTTTATCTCCAGAATTTATCTTACATATTAATAAGCCTTCCATTCATCCAGACTTAGAATATATAGTTAGAT
>JBBBDQ010000685.1:327500-362500 GCA_037127315.1 Ascarosepion bandense | reverse complement strand
TTTCAAAGTGATTTTCAGGAAAAGTATGATCTGTTTTGGCTCAGCTATTCATATATGGTGTTCAGTGTTGTATTATCAGTAGCAATGTCTATTGTATTGTCCTAAAGGTTGGCTAGAAGTCCCTAGCAGTTGTGTTTCTAATTATTGAGTGGTTATTGAAGAGCGGTAATTGTGGATCTGACTGTGGTTATTTGCGAATATTTTAATAATTATTTATTATTGATTACTTAATTAATTTTTATTGATTTATTATCATTTTATCTACTTGTGTTCTTTGTAGCTTGTTTATTTTTGAAGATTTTTCGTTTATTTTGATGTATTTTTCACCAACTTGGTTAATTTATTTGCTTAGATTAAAGTATTGACTCTAAGACAAATATTACATAATTTGCGTAGAATATAGTGCATATCTTTTCATTTATCATATATATATATATATATATATATATATATATATATATATATATATATATATATATATCCGTGTGGGTACAGAACGAAGAAAGAAGTTTTTTCCGTTCAAAACATTAATTTAAAACAGTGCTCGATATATGATGTATAGTGCAGTGAATATTTATTATAAATTGTTTTAGAACATGGACATTATTTTTTAATATATGTCATCGACAATCATATGTTTGTTTCAACGTTGGGTGCCCACCGTTTCTTCGGGAGGTAAAAGCAAAATTGAATTCGTCTGCTGCCTATATTTGGTTCATTGTTGTTGTGGGAGGTTGGTTGGGGTTATTGATAATGAAGGGAATGTGTCTTGTGTTGTCTGTTAGAGTTTTGAAGAGCCTGGTGTGTAAGTGCTAAATTGTTGATTAATGGTATTATCTGTTGGAGTGTCCGTTTTATATATATATATATATATATATATATATATATATATATATATATATATATATATATATATTCAGAAATTAGAACATGAATATGTTATAAGATCACTACAAAAGAAAATGGTAGACCTGTAAAGACAGAGAGGATGACCCAAAAGATTTTATCCTGAATATCAATTAATAATTAGATAAAAATAGAGAGTTCAATGGATATTTTTCAGAGTATTGTAAAATACTGAGAGGAAAACTCATATTTAGACGGTTATGAATCGATATTTATTTCGACAGTGCAAATTTACTGAAATTGTATCATTTAGACCGTTAAAAAATTAAATAATTTTTTCAACGAGACAATATTCTTCACAATATTATATATATATATATATATATATAATCGTCCGCAGACATCTGTTTCGCTGTATCACAGCTCACCAGTTCGGTTAGACATCTGATCGCTTTTTTAACCAGGATTGAAACCCGACCGAATTGGCGTCAGTCGGCGATTCTACCTTTGGGCTATGGGCGTTCGGTAGAAGAAGGCAGACTTTTTAGCGTGTATATTATCATTATACGTGCCCAATAGCCAGAGCGCACCAATTGATTTTACTGAATGAGCGATGCGTACATACCAGAGTAGCTAATGTTTTTCAAAGTCTCCCATTCTTCCAGAGTGCTCAATATATATATATATATATATATATATATATATATATATATATAAATAAAACCGCAAGGAATAATCGGAATTTAGATGACATTCTAAACACTAAAACTAAAATAAACAACCGGTTTCGTCCCAGATCTCCTCAAGTTCAATTTCTGGGAAATTTATTATGAGAAAATAAAAGAATTCTATCGAGAAAAGGAGAGGACACCCTCAGAATTTTAAATCCTTCCGCAAGTGGTAGTCAACTAGTAAAATACATCCAGGTCTTCTATAGCACAAAATGCTATCACTAGCAGGGAATGTCTAGCTGGATTGGGTACGGGCTGTTTTTCAATGTTATCTAATTTGCACTCCTTGTATCATCTAAAAGTTTTAGAGACCATTTCCATCAAATCTCGCAAACCTTCTCTACGTAAGCAGAGAGATTGCTTGTTATGACTGAATGTGATTGGACTCTTTTCATATTATTATTTTTCCCTCTTCACCTCTCATTAGAATTCTTTTATTTCCCAGAAATTGAACTTGAAGAGACCTGGGACGAAACCGGTTCTTCATTTTAGCTTTTAATGTTTAGAATGTCATCTAAATTCCGCTTCTTCTTTGCGGTTATTATGTTTGGTATCATGAAGAATATTTTCATATATATATATGCAGGGAATTCAATTGGAAATCGGGGAGCTGAATACCTTGCATTCACTTACGCCCAAATACCCTTGGGAAAGGTATTAATCCGTCTCTTTCCTCCAGTTATGGGTTAAATAATAGAACAAATTGGGTTCTATAGCCTTGGCTGGCAGTCAGTCTACCGCAGAAAGCAATGGTAACCTACTGCGAGATAATCTTCTGCCCAGTCAGTCATGTCCCTTTCGAGACATGATCGCCCAAGCGTGTATCACGTATGGCACTTGACTGACTGATATATATAATGTTGAGTTGCGATTTCTTTCGGTGCCAAGATTGTTTTTTCGGTAGTTTTATTAATAAAAATTACTTTGACAAGCAGTTTTTATTATCGCCAAGTGCTCGATATCGGGGTAGATATAGAGCGTTGATAGTTTTAGTGCAAAGAATTTCTCACTTTAACTTGGCAGGTTCATGCCGACTTCAAAGTTTTGTGAGGACACAATTATGATGTCTTTGGTGGTTAAATCATTGGTTAAGGCGATGGGAAACTGACTGATGCCGAGTTGCTAGTTCAAAACCAATAATATTGCAGTTTCTTGTTTGCAATTTATCAATAATCTCTAAATACATACCGGACGCACCAAACTATTTGTAGTAGTAATAGACAATGAATAAACGAATGTTAAACTTATAGATCTGTACGAATTGTGTAGCATGACCCATTGAACCAAACATAGCTACTGATTCTGATACGCTTTCTACTATATATATATTTAATATATCGAGGCAGCAGATAATTTTCTAAACGTATACTCTCAAATACAACAGACAATGAATGTCTATTATGTTTATTCATGAGCCGTTCTAAGCATCGTATTTTGACTTTAATTTCGGGGGAAAATAAAGAGAAAAACTGTCAAACATTTGGAAATATATATATATATTTTTATGCTGGTTCTAAGCTTTCGGCTCACATGAGCCGTCTTTGGAGAAGCTACAGGGACATAAAGACATCCACCATCAAAGATGATTTTATTTTGTGTTGACATAAAACATTGCTATGCAACGATAAAAATCACCGAATAGCAGATGCAGTTCGTAAATTTGTAAAGCGGTTCTATGACGTCACACAGCGTGAGAAACCGAATTACATATTTATATATCTGCGGGTAAAAATACACAAAATATAATGTGAAAATGTAAGCAGAGGTGTATGATTTTTAAAAAATAATTTTTGTAAATCATACTTAGAAACTCTATTTGCATTTTCAAATTCTTTTTCATGAATGAAGATAAAAAGAAAAGTTTTTAGCTATAATACAAAAACATAACTGTTTGATGGTATAACATATTTATGTGTAAAAGGGGATGAGTATCTGTGATAGGGAGTGTGTAAACAGAAGCAGACACAGAGATCAAAAATATGGAGCGACAATCTATTTCATGCGTTCAGTTACGGGTGTGCGTTGTGGTGAAGTGGGTGTCGGCTTGGAAAGAGAAATCGGTGAGCCGAGTTCGAATTCCAGTTGAGTACCCTGCATTCACTTAAGCACTGGTATCCTTGGGAAAGATATTAATCCGTCACTTCTCTCCAGATATGGGTTAAATAACAGGATGGGGCCTGGAGGCAACACATCTAGTGTTGGTGTCACAATAAAAAACAGCCTTGGTAGCCCTGGCGAAGCATCAAGTATTCAGCTATATGACAAGATTATGAATTTCGCTATAAACTGCGCCAGGGTTTCAAATGCATATGGAATACTGGAGGGGTGTACTGAGTTCTAGTTCGACCAAGGTCGCAGGACGACGACGATTTCATGTAAAAACGCAATCTTCCGACTATAAGCCCTCGTTCAAGCATAAACCTGACAGCGATGACTTCAGTGTCATATATATATACAGAGAGCGATGAGTAAATTATGGCCTTTTTATATTTTTAATTTAATTTTTTTAATTTAATTTTTTTTCTGCACAGTATATTTGAGGCATTTGGGCACCGTCTGGGAGAAAAAAGCACCCTGACAGAATTCACTCCGTCAGAAATTTAGCAACAACATCCTGTTCTATTTGTCCATATTTCTAAGATGAGGTAGTATTTACAGTCTTTACATTATTCGGGCAAGGTATTAATCCGTATCAACCCTCCACTTATGGGTTAATAACAGGACAGATCTGGTTCTACCGCCTTGGTTGGCAACCAGTTTACTGCAGAAAGTAATGGCAACCTACTGCGGGATAATCTTCTACCCAGTCAGTCATGTCTCTTTCGAGATATGATCGTCCAAGCGTGTATCACGTATGACTGACACTATTGTCGTCATCTTTGCTGCGTCATTTCGGCTGATGTATGCTCTGGCCTTCTTCAGCTGCTAGAAATTTCGAACCGAACCCTTCACTGCAATCACTGGGGTATATCATTCTCATCCCTTGCATAGTAATGCCTCATTGACGCATGGCCCAGTGGATATAGACGTTGGTTAGTTCCTGTGATTGACCCAAAGAGTTGTGATTTTAATTCCAGGTTACAGCCGTAGTGAACAATTAATCTGCGGCGTTAGAGGGAAATAACTCATGACTTCCAAAAGAGGGATTAATTTCTTGAATTCCTTGCATTCAATTACGCACAAATATCCTACGAAAAGATATTATTCTGTCTCCTTCCTCCAAATATGGGTTAAATAGTAGGTCAGATTAGGTTCTGTAGCATTGGATAGCAACCAGTCTACCACAGAAAGCAATGGCAAACTACTGCGGGATAAACTTCTGCCCACTTCGCCATATCTCTTTCGAGACATGATCGCCCAAACGTATATCACTTAACTGACTGACTCTTTCTTTGCCTTGCATAATATTGATTTTTTTTTCACAAGTTTCATTTTTCTTTTATTTATCATTTTATTGTTTATTGCAAACTTTGGCAATTCGGTTTTTTTGGCATTTGATACTAATTAGGTTTTGCTATAGCCAAATAATAATAATAATAATAATAATAATTATTATTATTATTATTATTAATCTTTATCAAAACTCGACCCCCATAAGGCGTGTGGAGACGATGGAATCCCGGTGATAGTCCTTAAGAGGTGTGCCCCAGAACTTTCCCCTGTCCTCTCTAAACTGTTTAACTACTGCCTTTCTGCTTCCTGCTTTCCTGCATGCTGGAAATTCTCCTCAGTCGTTCCTGTCTTTAAGAATTGTGGTGAACCCTCGGACCCATCCAACTATCGCCCTATCAGTCTCCTACCAATATTCGGGAAAGTGTTCGAGGCTATAATAAATGCTGAAATAGTTCATCATCTCACCGCCCACAAGCTGTTCTCCGACAGGCAATATGGATTCCGATTTGACAGGTCCACAGCCGACCTGCTAACTACTGTAACGGAGTACATGCTACAGGCCCTTGATGAGTCTGACGAGGCTCGCGCGGTTGCTCTGGATATCTCCAAGGCTTTCGACAGGGTTTGGCACCCTGGCCTCCTATGCAAACTACGCGGTTATGGTATTACCGGTCGCCTGCTTGACCTAATCCAATCTTTCTTAAATAACCGCAAAATGAAGGTCGTTCTGAATGGGCGTGCCTCTTCGTCCTACAGCACGAATGCTGGTGTCCCACAAGGCTCTATCCTGGGCCCAACGCTCTTCCTTATTTTCATCAACGACCTCCCAGATGAGATCAGGTCCCAAGTAGGCATCTACGCAGATGACACTACAATATACTCCCGCTCCAGTAAGAAACCTGTCGTGGCGGACAGACATAATCTCGCTGCTGACCTTGAGCGGGATCTACACTCTGTGGTGAACTGGGGCAAGAAGTGGCCTGTCAACTTTAATTCCTCTAAGACCAAGCTGTTGTCTGTCAACCATTACAGGCAACCTCTTCTGCCTCCCATAAGCATGGACCAGATGATTCTCCCGGAGAGTAATACACTACGCCTCCTCGGACTTACCCTGTCCTCAGACCTCAAATGGAAGCACTATATTGAATCCATAGCAAAATCTACTGCTAAGAAGATTGGGTCACTATGTCGATCCAGGATGTTTTTTCCACCTGAATCCATCCTGCATATATACAAGTCAACCATCCGTCCGTGCATGGAGTACTGCTGCCATTTATGGTCAGGTGCCCCTGCCGTTCTCCTCAGTGTTCTTGACAAGCTCCAAAGGAGAGTCTGTAATGTGATAGGTACTGATCTGGCGACTCGTCTGCAGCCACTTTCCCATCGTCGAAATGTGGCCTCCCTCTGTCTCTTCTATAAATACTTTCATGGCTTCTGCTCGGATGAGCTTAAGTCACTGATGCCTCCTCAACAGGTGTTTACCCGTTCAACCAGACTGGCAACTGGGTCCCACCCATTCACAGTCAGGTTAGCCAAACGCAGACGACAATTCTACTCCTGCAGCTTCCTCTCTCGCACTTCCCGCCTGTGGAACTCACTCCCGTATTCTTGCTTTCCTGACGGCTACGACCTCCAGAAATTTAAAAGCAAAGTTAATACTCACCTACTAACCACTGGCCTCTAGCTCTCTCTCCCCTCCCCTGTATAACCTTCCCTTTCTCTCCGCCCATGTACCTGTCATTGCACCTGCTTTCTCAGTTTTCTATTGTTCCTTTCTAACTAGCTTGTACTCCTCACTCTTTTCTAATTAATCTTTCTACATTTATGTAACCCCCTGCACATCAGTGGCGTTTCTGCCTTGCTCGGGGTGAAATGATTAAAAAAAAAAAAAAAAAAAAAAAAAAAAAAAAAAAAAAAAAAAAAAAAAATTTAAATGCAGCACATAAAAAACTAGCCAAAGAACTTCAAGAAATGGTTGACGATCCCACTAAAATTCCTGCATGGATGACCAAAGGAATTACATTTCTTCTACCCAAGAATGGTGACACAAACAACCCGAAAAACTACAGACCAATTACATGTCTTCCGACAACATATAAACTATTAACATCTATTTTAACAAAACAGACATATTTATTCTTAGAAAGAAATAACATGATACCGCTTGAACAAAAAGGTTGCAAACGTGGCTGTTATGATTGTAAAGACCAATTGCTGATTAACAAAATGATCCTGGAAAACTGCTACAGTACAAAGAAAAATCTTAGTACAGCCTGGATAGACTATCGAAAGGCATTCGATAGTGTGCCACATGACTGGATTTTAAAGACTTTAAATATATACAAGATATCGCCCGTCATCATCAATTTCATCAAACAGTGCATGTCTATATGGAAAACAACCCTTTACCTCAATCATATGAATGGAACCTATAAGTCTGATGAAATAAACATCAAAAGAAGTATATTTCAAGGTGATTCTTTATCTCCCTTACTATTCTGCATATCATTAATAGCACTAACCAGTCAACTTAATAAGACAGAATGTGGTTATAAAATAGGACAAAAGAAAATAAGCCATCTATTTTACATGGATGACTTGAAGTTATATGCTAAGAATGATAATGAGCTGGAAGGTCTTCTGCAAACTGTAAAATGCTTCAGCGAAGACATTGGAATGAAATTTAATTTGAATAAATGTGCTAAAGCTACAGTTTTACGTGGATCAATACAAGAAACATCCTCAATTAGCCTAGACCCTGCTGTAACAATAATAGAATTGAAACCAGAAGAAGCTTATAAATACCTAGGTGTAAATGAGAGCGAAAACATTCACCATAAAAAAATGAAAGAAATAGTGCGTAAAGATTACTATAGAAGGCTACGAATGATATTAAAAACTGAATTAAATTCACAGAACAGAGTTATGGCCATTAATAGCCTTGCAATCCCAGTTGTCCAATATAGCTTTAACATCTTAAACTGGACTCTAAACGACATCAGGCGAATGGATGCTAAAACAAGAAAGCTTCTTTCTAAGCATAAGATGCATCATCCAAAGGCTGATGTAGACCGTCTATACATACCACGTAAAGAAGGTGGAAGAGGTCTTATTCAGCTGGAATTGTCATACAAGACAACAACTATTGGCTTACTAACATACATAGAAACAACAAAGGATTGGATGATACAATTAGTAAAGCAACATGAAGAAAGAAAGAAAAAATATTCAATAATAAAAGAAGGCAGTAAATTCAAACAAGATTTACAGTTAGTAGATTCTGTAGAAAAGCAGAACGGAAGCCAAGAGCCGGCTATTGCGGCAAAGAATATGAAAATGAAAGCCAAAGATAAAGCTCTTGAACAGATGAAAGCGCTGGCAAGACAAACCTCTGCATGGCCAATATCCAGTACATGCCAATAAATCCAATGTTGACGAAGTTAATACTCATCGATGGTTACGTGCATCTGGATTAAAGTCTGAAACTGAAGGCTTTATTCTTGCAGCACAAGACCAAAGTCTTTTCACGAGAAACTTTCAGGCAAATATTATGCATAATAATATGGATCCAAAATGCAGGTTTTGTGATAAACACCAAGAAACAATAGACCACCTAATCTCAGGCTGTTCTGTGCTTTCCCCAAACGAATATAAAAATCGCCACGATAGAGTTGGGCAATATTTACATTGGGCAATATGCAAACATTATGGAAAAGCTGTAGGCAAACACTGGTATGAACATCACCCAGCACCGGTTACAGAAATAGAAGATGTAACCATTCTATCTACACAGACAGAAAAATTGAAGCAAACAGGCCAGACATTATTGTTAAAAACCAGAAGGAGAAAACTTGTCTATTAATTGATATGGCTTGTCCAGCGGATTGTAACATAGCAATCAAGGAATTTGAAAAACTGTCAAAATATAAAGACCTGGAAATTGAAATAGGAAAAATGTGGAAATTGAAAACAAGAGTTGTGCCAGTGATAGTAGGTGCACTTGGAATGATAAAAAATGGAACAAAACAACACATTGAAAGAATCCCTGGAAACCCCAGCTTAAGAGATATACAAAAAATTGTCTTATTAAGTACAGCCCACACACTAAGGAAAACTTTATCTATGTAATGCTGGAGATGATAGGGAAGATAGAAAAACATGAAATGGAGCCATAACAACACGCCACTACCTGCCTTAGGTCTCCCCGCAGACTTGGTTGGTAGTGAGACCAAAGCAGAAATCGAAATATGATGAAAAATGACATAATAATAATATATGCATGCATGCTTGATAGGGTCCTTCAAATAAGAAAAAGACAAAAAGGTCGCCAAAACACCTCGTCTCCATACTGAGCACATTCAGTTTTTGTCAATGAGGCGATAAGAATTCCTGAAACAAAAACAGAACAAAACATTAATTTTGGACATTCTTTTTAATTGTATATAAACGTAGAATTCGAAATCTTAATTTACTTTTAATTGGCATCACTTCAGACAAAGGTAGTCAAGCTTCTAAGACAAGTGGATGGAGAATGTGGGAGTATTAGAAACTAAAATATTAAAAATTAGCATAGAGTGAATGAGTATTCAGGGCGGGAGATAGCTATTGACTTGAGATTAAAGTCTTTGCATTTTAAAGTTGGATGGAAAGCATGGAGCCGAGAATAAGTTCCACAAGCGAGAAGTGCGATAGAAGAAATTGTTTGCATAGAACTTCCGGTTATATCCAGTTAGTTCATTTTTAAATTGATGCGATCTCAACGACAGAACAGTACAAGGCAAAGATTAGAAATTCTAGGTACCATAGTGAAGAGCCCATCCTACCAATTCCCATAAAAGTAATTCTGGAAAAGACACAACCTTACAACGATGGGAAAGTGACTGAAACCGAGCCGCTAAATGAGGACTAATAATATTTTGGATTTTATCAAGGAGATGAAGAAGGGGCACCTAACTATTTGTGGTAGCAAGAACGGTAATCTTATTTGTAAGATCGATTCAAGAACAATAAAGAATTTAGGCAGACTAATTTGCGTGTTGATTGTTGATTTTAACAACATTCGTTTTAATGATATATATATATATATATATATATATATATATATATATATATATATATATATATAGTCAATAACTAACCTAGAGAACCAACGAACCTACCAAGGTTTCAACAAATTGGATCTTCAGAGAAAATTGGCCAACTTTCCCTGAAGATCCAATTTGATGAAACCTTGGTAGGTTCGTTGGCTCTCTAGGTTAGTTATTGACTTTGCTCTACTTGCATATTGAGCCCTTTTTGTTTTTGGTTACTCGCCTCGGGTTTTATTCTTTGGGCTGCGTACTTTGACTGACGTTCAAGTGCTTAGGTCGTTCTAATGCATTTGTAAGATCATTATTAGTGATGTCTCTTTATCATTAGTGATTCAGAGAAATAAATTCAACCACAATTTCGATTTTAAAATGCCACACTAATAAAAAGAGTAAACAATTTATTCAGAAGAAAAGTTCTCGAGAGCGCCGCCATCCAGCACTACCAAAACATCAATTTGCGTCCCGGATTTTTCCCAATCTCACCTTTACTTATGGAAATTATACTAAAACAGACTAACATACATAATAAAAATTTCAAAGAAAGCGGTTGAATTCCCTTCAGTTTAACATCTCTTGACTTTGCGCTACACGTGAAGAAATTCTAAAACAGACTTACACAAGAAATAAACAGTTTTAAAAGAAATCGGTCAAATTCCATTCATTTTAATATCTCGTGACTTTGCACTACACATAAAAAAATTCTAAAACCTAAAATATTCTGTTGATCTTTTGAAATGATTTGTGAGCGTCTTTGTGGTTACCAACATCGTTTGTTTATCTAAACTTATTTATAAATGAAACTTTGTCTCTGTGTGTGTGTGTGTGTGTGTATGTGTGTGTGTGTATCCGTTACCTATAGACTCCGGAACGGCTGAACCAATTTTCTTGTACTATAAGCATCTGCGAGTGTTCTTAGCTAGGTTTTGTGTCGAGGTACCCCTGAAAAATATCGACAATCGATAATCGAAAAATCGGATTATAGAAGGAGTGGTCCGATTTTAATCAAATTTGATACACTCATAGACAAAGACATAAGAAATGATATTCAGAAGTTTCAAGATTGCAGTTCTTACAATAGTGCAGAAAATCGATAATATATATATATATATATATATATATATATATATATATATATATATAAAAGGCAAGATGTTTGTGTGTGTGTCTGTTTATCTGTCTGTATCACCTTCATACAAATCCACAATTTTTAACCGATTCTCACTAAACTTCACACAAATATTCTTTACGCTGAGTGTGAGCTCCAAGACCATGGATTAGTTTTGAAGCTTTCATTACACCCGAGCAACGCCAGGCTATACTGCTAGTAGATACATAATTTAGAATAAAGCTCATTTCGTCTTTTTGCCTTGATAAAGTGCATCACAGGACGAAACGCGTAGGCGATTTAAAATACGGTTTTCCTCTTGTCTTTATTTTATTTAACCATTTTATCCTTAATCTTAGATTATAACTGAGTATATATATATATATATATATATATATATATATATATATATATATATAAAAGGCAAGATGTTTGTGTGTGTGTCTGTTTATCTGTCTGTATCACATTCATACAAATCCACAATTTTTAACCGATTCTCACCAAACTTCACACAAATATTCTTTACGCTGAGTGTGAGCTCCAAGACCATGGATTAGTTTTGAAGCTTTCATTACACCCGAGCAACGCCAGGCTATACTGCTAGTAGATACATAATTTAGAATAAAGCTCATTTCGTCTTTTTGCCTTGATAAAGTGCATCACAGGACGAAACGCGTAGGCGATTTCAAATACGGTTTTCCTCTTGTCTTTATTTTATTTAACCATTTTATCCTTAATCTTAGATTATAACTGAGTATATATATATATATATATATATATATATATATCATACTTTAGAAGATGTACAAACTAGAGTCTACTACAAATGTGTATATTTTGTTTCGACATTAAAAGAACAATGTCTCATCATGTAGATAGGAATGATGGCAATAAAAGTTGTTTTAAAAAAAGAAAATTGATGAGAATTCACTTCCTTTTAATGGCAACATTTTTCGTTCGCGGTAAAGAGGATAAAAAAGATGGGAAAGCAGAAAAGGAAGTAAAAAAATTGGGGAAAGAGAAGGACACAGAGGAAATAAAAAGCAAAGAAAAAAACAGGCGAGAAAGAAAGAAATAAAGAAACATGTGGAAAGAGACAATGAAAGACGGATCAAGGAGAAATGGACCCCAAATTTAGGGAGGAAGTAAAGTCTAAGCAAATACAAACATCGGCCACGCGACGTCTGGGCTTAACAAAGAGGAAAAAACGTGAGAAAAGAGGAAGAAAGTGGTTGGGAAGACAACAGGAACTGTAAATAAACAGAAATTTCAAACTTTGGCTGGAAATGAATTGTAGATAGATACATTTGTTAATAACATTGTATTTGGCATTTTAAAAAGAAATGTGTTGAAATCACATGCACAGACATAGGACTTATTCAGAAGCGCAGATTTGAAGATATTTAAAGATACAAGACGAAGATATAAATTTATTAGTGCTAATATAATAATCTGGAAAAAATATTAAAATTAGATTAAAAAACATAATTGAAATTTTTACATGTTCTAAAGTATAATTTATAAAAAATATTCATAGCTCTATTTCGATATTGAGTCCCGTGTTAAATTAATGTTCCTTATTCATCTGGATAAGAAAAGAAATTAAATTAAATAAAAAAATCCTTTTGGATTAAAGTTTATATATATATATATATATATATATATATATAAAATAAAAAATATATATAAAATATATATAAAATTAAATAAAAAAATCCTTTTGGATTAAAGTTTATATATATATATATATATATATATATATATATATATACTTTAATCCAAAAGGATTTTTTTATTTAATTTAATTTCTTTTCTTTTCTTTTCTTTTCTTTCTTTTTATTTAATATTATTTCATTTATTTTATATATATATATATATATATATATATATATATATATATATATATATATATATTAGGACTTTGAATATGTTCTCGCTGATTTTTCATGAAAAGTAATGTTTTATGTAAGTATTGTCCATCGCCAGCCAATAGTTTTTTCAATCTTTCTGGCAGCTTTTGAATTTCACGTCAAAAAATCCATATGCCATATGAAATTGAAGTTTGTGCATGTTCTAAAGTATAATTTATAATATACTAGCAGTATAGCTCGAGGTTGCTCGTGTGTAATGAAATCTTTGAAACTAATCCATGGTCCTGGAGCTCAGACCTTTTGGACGTTGGCACGAAAGACTAAAAAGCAATAGTTGTTTTCAGTTGAAGCGAAACCGTAGACTGAAAGAAAAATGAATGGATGTAAGTTAAATTTTGATTTCTTGGTATCGATATTAAGTCTTCTGCGCTATTGTAACAACTCCAACCTTGAAATTTCTGAATATCGTTTCTGATGTCTTTGTCTATGAGTGTATCAAATTTGATTAAAATCGGAACACTCCTTCTATAACCCGATTTTTTCAATATCTATCGGGGATACCTGGACACAAAACTTAGATAAGAACACTCGCAGATGCTTATAGTACAACTCTGTAAATTTTCAAGGTATACACGTTTCTATATAGAAGTATAGACATTCCGAGTAGATACTTATATATTTGTGTAGGCTGGCAAAAATTGTCGTTATTGCAAAGGTAAGCAAATACTGTTCTAAAAACTACCCCCAACGTTGAATCATACGTTAAATCTAGGGATACACGTTTCTATATAGAAGTACAGACATGCCGAGAAGGTACTTATATATTGGTGTAGGCTGGTAAAAATAGTCGTTATCGCAAAGGAGAGCTAATAATGTTCTAAAAACAACTCCATACGTTGAATCATATGTTAAATCTAGGGATACACGTTTCTATATAGAAGTACAGACATGCCGAGAAGGTACTTATATATTGGTGTAGGCTGGTAAAAATAGTCGTTATCGCAAAGGAGAGCAAATAATGTTCTAAAAACAACTCCATACGTTGAATCATACGTTAAATCTAGGGATACACGTCACTATATAGAAGTACAGACATGCCGAGAAGATACTTATATATTGGTGTAGGCTGGTAAAAATAGTCGTTATCGCAAAGTAGAGCAAGTTCTGTTTTAAAAACAACCCCATACGTTGAATCATACGTTAAATCTAAGGATACACGTTTCTATTTAGAAGTATAGAGATTCCGAGTAGATATATATTTGTGTAGGCTGGAGATTGATTTAATTTATTTCGCGCGACAGAGTTGGTTGTTGGCATGCGCATTTTGTTCGAGTCGATTTAACATGGACTCGCCAATCTCGTGGCAGGTGATTTGTGATCTAATACTTTATCTATTCTATTGTCCCATTTGTTATTAACGTTTACCCGCCATTTGTGTTGGCGTCATTGATGAGACCAATGGCGCCTCCTGTCTATTTTCATTTTTATTTTTTCTTCTCTTTCTTGTGATTTTTAGCAGTTGATCAATTATTTTAATACAGACATAATTTATGTACTTACTGACGTTTCTTTCTCATTTGAATTTGAGATAGCTTGGCTTAATAGGCAGCTTAGTGGCCAGAACTTGAGTGCCCACTCACTATAACTAAGCAAGAAAGGTGCTTATCTTCTTTTTTTTTTTTTAATCATCTCACCCCAAGCAAGGCATTCCACTGCCACTATTGCGCATGGGGCTACATAGGGGAAGGTAAAGAGAAGGAGTGGTTAGACATAGGGAATGTCAAGAGGAAGGTGATAGATGAGTAAGGATAGCGAAGATGAGGGTTGGGCAGATGGGAAGAGTGTTTGATAGAATGGGAGCAGGTTAGTGTGTTAGGAGATGTCTATTGACCTTACATTTAAACTCCTGGAGATTGTAGCCGTCGGGGAAGCAATCGTGTGGAAGAGAATTCCACAGTCGGGAAGTGCGAGGAAAGAAACTGTTGGAGTAGAAGTTACGGCTGCATTTTATCGGTTTCACTGTAAAAGGGTGGGATCTAGTTGCTAATCTAGTATCTCGTTCAAATTCATATTTAGGGGTCACTAGTGATCTAAGTTCATCGGAGCAGAAGCCGTGAAAGTATTTATAGAAGATTTATCTAGACCGTTAAAAAGCTTGCATCCGAAATCAGTTCACAAAAAAGCTAGTTCAATTCTGACTGAAAAGATTGACTGGCTTTACAATAAACAAAGCTAAGCAAAGAAAAAAATAGGCATTTATTTAAATATAACATCACATCGATGTAATTGTGATCAACACAAATTTTATGATGATGATCGGACTCACTTTTGGAAACTAGAATTAAACTAAACGAAACGCATTAGATACCAATATGTCTTATTTTAGAGTTGGAGTAGATAGACTGAACTATCGCCCGGTTCACACTCCACCCACGTCTATTGAACAGGTGTAGTGGCTCATCCCTTGTTCCCTGTTTAGGATGTGGTTTCCGGCTTACTCTTCTCCAATCTTTTCACTTTTCCTTATTTTTTTCAATTGGAGTAGATAGACTGAACTATCGCCCGGTTCACAGTCCACCCACGTCTATTGAACAGGTGTAGAGGCTCGTCCCTTCTTCCCTGTTTAGGATGTGGTTTCCGGCTTTCTCTTTTCCAATCTTTTCACTCTTACGTAGCCCCCTGCACACCAGTGGCCTTACCGCCTTGCCCGAGGTGATATGATTAAAAAAAAAAAAATCCGAAGGCGCATTGGCATTGTGGATATCGGCTTGGAACGACAAATCGAAGAGCCGAGTCCGAATTCCAGTTAAATTTGTATTCACTTGCGCGCAAATACCTTTGGGAAAGGTATTAATCAGTCTCTTCCTTCCAGTTATATAACAGGACAGATTGGGTTCTATAGCCTTGGCTGGCAACCAGTCTACCGCAGAAAGCAATGGCAACCTACTATGGGATAATCTTCTGCCCAGTCAGTCATGTCTCGAAAGAGACATGACCGCTTAAGAGTGTATCACGTATAGCACTTAACTGACTGACTGAATATAATAGTTGGAAACATAATTAAAACTTTTACTGAGCATAAAGCGGGGGATCGGTTTTCTATTGTTATGAAGTTATAAACTGATCCCCCACTAATCATACTTAATATAATAATGTAATATAATCTATTTCTTCTCCCTCGAGGTATGGGTGAAATAACAGGATAGATTGGGTTCTATAGTCTTGGCTGGCAACCAGTCTACCGCAGAAAGTAATGGCAGCCTACTATGGGATAATCTTCTGCCCAGTCAGTCATGTCTCTTTCAAGACATGATCGCCCAAAGCGTGTATCACGTATGGCACTCAATTGACTGACTGAATGAGGAAGGAAGTCTTGGAGAACCTGATGTTCACAAGACGGATAGAGAGGAAGAGAGACAAGGGAAAGCAACGCATGACATACTTGATGGACTTGAGCAGATGGATGGTGAAGCGGATATTGGGGAGGATAACAGAAGAAGGGGTATTAGGAGTGACAAGGGATGAGGAGATGTGGAGGGCTATGATCGCTTACCTCCTGGAGGGACACATCACAGAGAAAAAGTATGATTTTAATAGCGACTTCATGTATTTTCATAGACCATCTTTTCAGACCAAACATGCGGTATTCGTCGTGTTTGATGGATTTTCGTCTGGCTGTGAACGATAATTAAAAAATTATTTTTCCACCAAATTTCCTCTCTAGATAGTTTGAGAGAAAGGAGGAAGGTAATAAAATTATTTACTGAAACCTGAAGATTGCCAGCCCGCATGCAATGCTCCTTGACGAAAGAGTGAAATGGGGGGTCATTTGAAAACGAAAGAAAGGGTATAAAAGTAGAAGAGTTTTTTTCTGGTTTTGATAAACGTACTGTGCATTGTGGCATAGTGGATATCGACTCGGAACGACAAATCGGGGAGCCGAGTTCGAATTCCAGTTGAATTCCTTGCATTCACTGACGCGCAAATACCCTTGGGAAATGTATTAATCCGTCTCTTCTCTTCAGTTATGGATTAAATAATAGGACAGATTGGGTTCTATAGCCTTGGCTGGCAACCTGTATACAGCAGAAAGCAATGGCAACCTACTGCGGGATAATCTTCTGCTCAGTCAGTCATGTCACTTTCAAAGCGTGTATCACGTACGGCACTTAACAGGCTTAAGATTTTAACTGGTGACAACTCAATACGGTTGAAATGTGTCGGGTAAATCGGAAGCTGCAACGCCGATGATCTTAACACTACATCTTCTAAAACCATCGTATACCCGTTCTCAGGGTGAACTAAAAATAAAGGCCCAAAATACTCTTCCCAACAAAATCTTGACACTTTAATTTTTGGTTTCAACTCAAGTCTGATTTTCATTGTCTTCTTCTTCTTCTGTGTCCTCTCCTTTCAAGACGTAAGCGATCATGGTTCTCCACGTCTGCCTATCCCTTGTGGCGCTTAGTATGTTTTCTCCTGTTACACCTCGCAACCTCCGTTCCGTCATCCACTTGCTCAGGCCCTTTAAATATGTTATCTGCTGCCTTCCTCCGTCTCCTTTTCCTTCTATCTGGCCTGTTAATATCAGGTTCCCCAAGCCCTCTTTTCTCATTGCATGTCCCCAGGAACTTCAGCTGTCTCTTCATTATGCTCAGTATTATAATAGATTAACAGTGATTAAAAATATATCAAAAATTGAAAATTATTGTAGTTTCACAAATTAATCAAAAGTTATGAATTTTCGTGAGCTATCTCTTTTAAGAAATTTGTTTCGTTTTCAAGAGTATATTTATCTAATAACACTATGATTCTCTTATTTGAATTTTTATTTTTGAGTTATGTTAACACTTCTTTATTTTTATTTTTTAATAATTAAAAGTTGGTTTGCTAGTAGCAACTATTAAGAAAATATGGCAACTTTAAAAATTACCAGAAGTACGCAATTATCCAGGGACACAAATATCTATTTGCCATGTATCTCCTTTTTAACTTGGTTTGACGTCTCTGAAACATTTTTATTTTCCTTTTTTTCCTAAAAATTTGCATTGTTTGCTGGCATTGCTCTTGCAGTTTTCTCGGCTCATTTGATAAATTTTGATGGTAAACTTTGTCCCTTTTGCCACAACTACCATCGAAACTTATTTTATAAAAAACACTAGCAGTATAGCCCGGCGTTGCTCAGGTGTAATGAAAGCTTTAAACTAATCTATAGTCCTGGAGCTCAGACTCAGCCTAAAGAATATTTGTGTGAAGTTTGGAGAGAATCGGATAAAAATTGTGGATTTGTATAAAGGACATACAGACAGATAAACAGACAAAAAATACAAACATCTTGCCTGTTATATATATATATTATCAATTTTCTGCACTATTTTAAAAACTGAAACCTTGAAACTTCTGAATGTCGTTTCTTATGTCTTTGTCATTGAGTGTATCAAATTTGATTAAAATCGGACCACTCCTTCTATAACACGATTTTTTCGATTATCGATTTTCGATATTTATCGGGGGTACCTCGACACAAAACCTAGCTAAGAGCACTCGCAGACGCTTATAGTACAACTGTGTAAATTTTCAAGAAAATTGGTTCAGCCGTTCCGGAGTCTATAGGTAACGGACACACACACACACACACACACACACACACACACACACAAAGTTTCATTTATAAATAAGTTTAAATAAGTTGGCGTACGTAAAGAGACTACCACCACCTTTAAATTTGTGGTTTTTTCCTTTATTTTTTACTTTTTTTAGTGTAATCTTATTGATTACACCCTAAACTTTCCGATTGACAAAAAAAAAAAACAAAAAAAAAATCAAAATTGGAAAAATTTCAATATTTCAACGTTATAGTAAATCGATCCTCCATTTTGAAACCACTCGCTGGTACGACATTACCACCACCTGTAAATTTGTTGATTATCAATTTTTTTAAAAAACTTTTTTCAGTGTAATCTTATCGATTAAATCCTAAACTTTCCGATTGACTAAAAAATTTGTAAACATTTCAACATTTAAACAATTTTTTTGGTGGGGTGGCTCAGTTTTTCATAAAACCTTATCGTGAATCGATCCTGTGCAATTAACTTTTTTGCTTGCGCATATTCAACAAGTGAATCCTTTGCGAAATTTTTAAATAAAGCCATCGTAAGAAATAAAGAAAACTTGAAAAAGACTAAAACAAGAGCAACAACTCGTCCCCACAAAAAACAAAACAAAGCGACCCCCAACGCGAGTGGTTCCAAAATAGAGGTTAGATTTACTATAACGTTGTATGAGAAAGTGAGCACCCACCTAAAATTATTCAGATATTAATTTTTTTTTCTTGATAATCGGAAACTTTATGTAATAACCGATAAGACTGCATTGAAAAAAAAAATTAAAAACAACAAATTTAAAGGTGGTGTTAGTCTCCTTCAGGTCTGCCAATAAGTTAATTGTCTATAAATTTATTATGCCATTTTTTTTGCGTACAAATCACCAAATTTGTGCATCCCTATTAATTATATTGGTTTTTAAATTTCCCTGAATAACTCTCGTCCTTTTTTAAAGGTGCACTTTGTCGTTTGAGCGCCATTCTCCACAATCACTTTTAACGAGGCATAGAAAATATATAGCAATAGTTTAATCTTTTCCTTATTTTTTCAAGAACCGATTTGTTTGTAAATAGGGAGTCCGAAAAGATAGTAACAGAAGTTTTATATATGTGATACTTTCGGCAGTGTTCCTCAGCCGGATGAAGAATATTGCCCATGTATTTGGATGTCTCCGACGGTTTTCCTCTCGCTAGTGAAAAAATATTGCCCCTGTAGTTGCATGTTTTGATGGTGTCCCTCTATCGGCGAAAGAAATCTTGCTTCTGTATTTGGAACAAAGTGCTTTTACATATATATATATATATGTGTGTGTGTGTGTGTGTGTGTGTGTGTGTGTGTAAACATTAAGACAGACACGTTATTCCATGGTTAAGCGTAAATGTATGCCTCTTTCAGGCGAACCATCATCAGCTTCCGTCTTTATTGTACAGAAGATTTTACACGAATCGTATAAAATCTTCTGTACAATCAAGACAGAGGCCGATAATCGTTCGCCTGAAATAGGCCTATATTTCCGCTTAACCATGGAATGACGTGTCTGTCTTAATGTTTATATATATTTGGTCTATATGTATTTTCATACATATATATTTAGAAATCTCCTAGAGAGTTATCCTACTACTTTATGTACAGTATACACCTTTGGATTCTTCTATATCTACACCGTATGTTTATATATATATATATCGTGTATCGAGGCAGCAAATAATTTTCTAAACATATGCTGTTAAATAAAAGAGACAATGAATGTCTATTATGTTTAATAATGAACCGTTCTAAACTGTGTGTATGAGTAAGACAGATTTTGGTCAACAATACGGTGATCCTTACTCATACACAAAATAAGAGGAACCTTCAGATATTGGAGGCCATGTACATCAAATCTAAACAACCAACACTCAATAAAATCACCTTTAAATCCGGACATAACATATTACATTGCATTTGACTACATGGTTTTGTTGTCATTTCGCGCTATCCCGCGGTGTGACGTCATAAAACCGCATTGCAAATTTGAGAACTGCGTTTATTATTTTTGGCAACTATTTCCGTTGCCAAGCGGAGTTTTATGTCAACACAAAATAGAATCGTCGGTGATGGTGGATGTTATTATATTTCAGTCTAAATAATCTCTCTGAAGATGGCTCATGTGGGCCGAAAGCTTAAAAGCAAATCAATAAATTATTATCCAAATGTTGGAGAATTTTTGTCTATATTTTCACTTGAAATTAAAGCCAAAATACGATGTTTAGAACGGCTCATGATTAAACATAAGAGACATTCATTGTCTCTTATATTTAACAGCATATGTTTAGAAATATATTGCAACAAAGTTGTAGAAAACGTAGGTCTTTTTACCTACTGTTCATTCATTTACTTTTATAGAGTGCTCGATACAACGTCGAGCATTATATGACTAAAAACTGACGACTAGATCATACTAAACTCCTACTCCACAATCACTTACACCGTTTTCATTAACAGCGGCGCCACTCCAATCACACATAGATAGCAGTAAAATAAACAAAAAATGTCTTCTTCTTCTTCTTCTTCTTCTTCTATGTGCCCTGTCCCTTCAGGACGTAGGCGATCATGGATCTCCACGTCTCCCTATCCCTTGTGGCTCTTAGTATGTTTGCTCCTGTTGCTCCTGGCAACCCCCGTTCCGTCATCCACCTGATCAGACCCTGCAAATATGTTATCCGCTGCCTTCCTCTGTCTCTCCTTCCTTCTATCTGACCAGTCAGTATCAGGTTCTCCAGGCTCTCCTTCCTCATTGCATGTCCCAGGAACTTTAGTTGTCTCTTCCTGATGCTCAGCATCAATTTCCTTTTTGTTGCCATTCTTTCTAACACTTCGTCGTTGCTTGTATGCTCAGTCCACGATATCCGTAGCATCCTTCTGTAGAACCACATTTCGGCCGCTTCCAGTTTTGTCCTCATTTTCGATGATATTGTCCAGCATTCACAGCCGTACTGAAGAACTGACATCACGTAGCAGTCTAGCACTCTTTTCTTCGTTTCTATTGAGATATTCCTGTGTGTTAGTATTTTGCTCATCTTCTGGAACGCGTCCTTTGCCATGCCAATTCGCCTTCGGATCTCCGTGTCGCACTTTCCATCTCCTGTTAGAACACTTCCTAGGTACTTAAATTCTTGGACTTGTTTGATTCTGTTATTCCCCACCTGATGTCTACCCTTACTAAAAAAAACCCCATAAATCCCAATTTAAGAAGTACCCAGACAAAGTAAATAAGGAACCTGTCTTAAATTAAGCTACCTCTCCTAACCCAAACCCACATTCACTTAAACATCATATCACCATAAATAAACCGTTTTCACCATTTAATTTTCATTTCAACTTATCATCCGATGAGAAGCGCACGTAGCAGCTTCGAAACGCGAAAATCTTTGTATAGTGATACTATGAATTTATAAACCATTGTAACAACCATTACAATACTATATATATATATATATATATATATATATATATATATATATACTAGTAGTATAGCCCAGCGTTGCTTGTGTGTAATGAAAGCTTTAAAACTAATATGAAATAATAAAATAATTGCGACAATTTACCAATCGCACCTAATATATATATATATATATACTAGCAGTATAGACCGGCGTGGCTCGGGTGTAATGAAAGCTTTAAAACTAATCCATGGTCCTGGAGCTCAGACACTTTGGACGTTGGCACGAAAGACTAAAAAGCAATAGTTGTTTCCAGTTAAAGCGAAACCGTAGACTGAAAGAAAAATGAATGGATGCAAGTCAAATTTTGATTTCCTGGTATCGATGTAAAATAAGGTTTTTCGTCGTAAACTGAATTTTGGAGGCTAAATAAGTCCTATGAATAAATGTTGTCATGGCAGAGACTAAGAACTACAAGTATACCTACGTAGAGCCAAACCCGAAGTAAAAACTAAAATAAAAGGGTAAAATAAATGCAGACATACAGGCAGATAAGCAGACACACACACAAATACGTTGCCTTTTATATGTATATATTATCGATTTTCTGCACTATTGTAAGAACTGCAACCTTGAAACTTCTGAATATCGTTTCTTATGTCTTTGTCTATGAGTGTATTAAATTTGATTAAAATCGGACCACTCCTTCTATAACCCGATTTTTTCGATTATCGATTTTCGATATTTATCGGGGGTACCTCGACACAAACCCTAGTTAGGAACACTTGCAGACGCTAATGGTACAACTGTGTAAATTTTCAAGAAAATCGGTTCAGCCGTTTCGGAGTCTATAGGTAACGGACACACACACATAGAGACATATACACATATATACACACACACACAAGCGGACTACAAACACCAAATGTTTTGGCCACCTTCAACTAGAGTGTAGCTATAGGGTTATGGAATATGTGGAATTGTGTGGAATAAATTAAGAAAAAAATATACATTTTACATGTTAAAATAGAAATTTATTAAATGGAAGGAATAACATAAGATATAGGAGTTAATGTGCAATTAGAAACATTATTAAGAAGTTAAGGGTAGAGTTTGTGTTCAATGATAAAGTTATGGGTATTAGGATTTGTAGAAAATGTTCGTCGTGGTAATTGTTGAAAGTGTATATGCGTATGTATGTATGTATGTATGTATGTATGTATGTATGTATGTATTCAGTAGGAATGGCTTTGGATGAAGAAGCAGTAGAACGAATCAGTACACAAGAAATAAAGAGAAAGAGAACAAAGTGCGACCTGACCTTATCTCCGGGTCGATTTGAAGTTGAAGTTACATTTTAGGTGTTTCGTCTCGAGGCTTCCATCTGACTCTGTGATTGACGCTGACCGGGGCCATTTATAGTATTCAGATTTTCGCACTTGCTCGCGAATCCTCAAGTCTTGCAAGTTGCTCCCATTGGTCAAAAATCAATTTAACACCTACTTGCGAAATCTGGTTTCAAATTTTTCTTTAAGCACATGGTCAATCCTTTTTTCTATTTGGGTAAAACCAGGATTTCACACATCGTTGTGAATTTTTTGTAAAAGTGAAGAAGAAGGTTGATTTTAATTCTTAATTTCTTATTCACTGTAAGAGATCTTTATGCATAGTTAAACATGAGACATTTCGTGTTGACCAAGCATCTGTTGCTTTGACAGGAATCCAATTAAGTAAAAGACTGTTTCAAACGTTCTTTATTCTGAGTAGGTCATCTTGTAGAACAAGGATCGTTAGGGAGGTTTTTGTTTTAAATTTTAAACTATCTTTAAAATGTATACATCAACATATTACCGTTATTGATAGCGGAAATGCACTTAAATGCCATTTTTAAAATGTTATCGTACCCCTTAATGCACTAAAAACGACACCTTGTCGGATAAAACAAATAACAATTGATTAACTCATAATTCAAAATGGTAACAAATTCCATTCAGAATTACCTTGTTACACGATTCGATCCACAACTGACTAGGCAGAAGATTTCTCTGCCGTAGTCTGCTAACCATGGCCATAGTGTGTCTTGCTTGTGTTCAATAGACATACTGAGTTCTATTCAACCCATAGCTTAGGTGTGAAAAAGGGAGCTCTTACCTATCCTAAAGATATTTGTGGGATAGGAAATTGAGAATTAAAATCAACTTTCTTATTGACTTTTACTAAAATTCACAATGACATGTGAAATCCTGGTTTTTTCCAAATAGAAAAAGTATTGACCATGTGCTTAAAGAAAAAGTCGAAACCGGATTTCGCAAGTAGATGTTAAATTGTTTTACTGACAAATGGAAGCAATTTGCAAGACCAATAAGAACTTCCTGGGCCAGTGCGAAAAATCTAAAGGACATATAAATGACTTCGATCAGCGTCATAGAGTCCGAAATGGGAGAAGAGAGAGAGAGAGAGAGAGAGAGAGAGAGAGAGAGAGAACTAAAATGTAATGGGAGAAACTTCAACTACGACCCGGACGTAAGGTCGCGTCGAACTATGTCCTCTTTCTCCTTCTTTCTCGTGTGTTGATTCCTTTTACTTCTTCTCCTTTCAAAGACATTTCTACCAAACAAACGCTCATACATACATACATACATACATACATACATACATACATACGTACGCATAAACTCTTTCCAACAAATTACTACTGCGAACATTTCTTTCAATCTTGATATCTTTAAATCATTACTTGTTTCTCATTGAACATGAACTACTACCTATTCTTGTAATTCCTTTATTTTAATAAATTTCTATTTTAACATGAAAAATGAATATTTTATTATTCCACAATCTACTAACCAACTAGCTTCAACCTTCTGATGATGATAATTTTGGCTAAAACTTGTAAGCTGTTGGGAGTTCGGTTATGCTTCACGCAACGTCAAATTAATAAAAATTAACCATCTCCCTATAGCTACATATTTACGCATAAGTGAATGCTACAAACTAGAATTCGAAATTGGCTCTCCGATTTCTCATTCAGGAACGATATCCATTGCACCACTGGGCAAATCTGAACGTAGCTAGACTAAATCGTTAACTGATAGTAAATTTACTTAACACCGCTTAGATGTGGCACAAACCCGAAAGTATAGGGCACTCAGTGAGGATCGGACTCACTACCCCAGCTGTAACAGGTTCTAACGAGAAATTACACCACGTCGAGTTGCCCACTCGTTAACAGATAGACGCCTAATCTAATCAGCAATAGCTAATATCGACTTATTTCTAAAGCTATTTATTAGTCACAGCATTTGCGTATGAGCTTACCTGGGTAGATTATTTAGGTCAGGTTATAACGTTTTTGAAAGTAAGTTTGTGTAGGTGTGTTTATAAACTGGGGTATGGGGGTAGCTGTAGTGACAATTGTGGGTGTGTTGAGGAAATGCCCCTGTAAGGCGTGTGCATGGTTTGCGCTGTTTTTATTTGATTTGTTTACTGCTCTGCGCTGATACGTAAAGGGCAAATTCATCGACAGACCCACAACTGTCTGAGCGTCTCGGCTCTATACACTAACCCATATGAGGTCTAGCCGGAAAATATATTTCACCTGTCCTAGTACACCTAAGGGCAATTACGTTTTCTTCAGCTCTCTTTCTTTATCTCATTTACTGCCGTTGTTTTCTCTTTATCCATTTTTGTCATATCCACTCTCTCTCTCTCTCTCTCTCTCTCTCTCTCTCTCTCATATATATATATATATATATATATATATATATATATATATATTTGTATATAGGAAAAACTATTAAAATATTGTAAGTTTAAAAATGTATTTTTTTGACAGTATTTATTTATTTCTATTATTATATATATATATATATTTTTTTTTTTTGACAGTATTTATTTATTTCTATTATTATATATATATACTTTATATTTCAGACCGTTTAAAATCATCAAGAAAATCGTAACATACTGACATTCACATAACCATATTGAGAATAGATATTTGTAATGGCAATCTACAAAAAGTTTCCTCGCACATTCAAAAAACAAAAAAAGAAAAATATAGAAAAATTTTAAAAGGGAAAAGAAAAAGACAAGGAGAACGAAAACTATAATGAGAAAGGAGGTTAAAGTTAACATCTTAGATCGACACGCAGCGTCTATTTGTTCTCCTGTTCTTTTTCTTTTTAACTTTTAAAATTTTTCTATATTTTTCTTTTTTTTTTTTTTTTTTTGAATGAGCGAGGAAAATCTTTGGTAGATCACCGTTACAAATATCTATTCACGATATGGGTACGTGAGTGTCTGTATCTGACTGTTTTCTGGATTATTTTAAACTCTTGTATGATTTGGGTTTGAGGAGCGGCTGCTTAGCTGCAAAATATTCATTACCCATAGATTTGTAGAATATCCCAACTTTTTTCAAGATTATATATATATATATATATATATATATATATATATATATATATATATATAATGTGTGTGTGCGTGTATAAAGGGTTAAAGTGCTCCATATCAGGGATGAAACATGTAAATATAAAAGTGAACATTGAAGACTGAAGTCGACAAAGACGCCGACCTTCACGTTTTGGACAGATGAATTCAGTTTGTTACTTTGCTTCGATGACAGAATTGGTAGTTGAACGGCTGACACCAGCAATATCCGCGATTTCTCTGTAAGGCTTGTCACTGTTTTGTATAGCGTTACAATTTTCGTAAGTTAAAATAGATATAATTTTGGATTTACATTATATATATATATATATATATATATATATATATATATATATATATATTGACTGTTGTTTGATTTGAGTCTGAGGAGCAGCTGCTTAGCTGCGAGATATCTACTACCCATGGATTTGTAGAATATCCAACATTTTTTCAACATTATATTACTCTGTTAAATTTAATAAAAAAATAACATTGAGTTCTTTTGAGTTTGCCTCTATTAGAATTTCCATGATAAATATACCAAATATTTTACGTTATATATATATATATATATATATATATACCATGAAATAACGTGTCTGACATAATTTTTCTTATATTTGCTCTACATATATTTATATTTAAATTTATTTATAAATGTAACTTTGTCTGTGTGTGTGTGTGTGTGTGTGTGTGTGTGTGTGTGTGTGTGTGTGTGTGTGTCCGTTATCTATAAACTCCGAAACGGCTGAACTGATTTTCTTGAAAATTTACACAGTTTTACTATAAGCACCTGCGAGTATTTTTAGCTAGGTTTTGTGTCGAGGTACCCGCCGATAAATATCGGTAATCGAAAAAATCGGGTCATAGAAGGAGTGGTCCGATTTTAATCCAATTTGATACACTCATAGACAAAGACATAAGAAACGATATTCAGACGTTTCAAGGTTGCAGTTCTTACTATAGTGCAGAAAAATCAATAATATATATATATATATATATATATATATATATATATATATATATAAAAAAGGCAAGATGTTTGTGTGTGTGTGTCTGTTTATGTGCCTGTATGTCTGTATTTTTTTCAGCCTTTTTATTTTAGGTTTTGCTTTGGGTTTTGCTCTAAGTAGGTATAATTGTAGTTCTTAGTCTCAGCCATGATACCATTTAATCAGAGGAATTATTTAGCCTCCAAAATTCAGTTTACGACGAAAAAACTTATCTGATATGGATACCAGGAAATCAAAATTTGACTTACATCCAGTCATTTTTCATTCAGTCTACGGTTTCGCTTTAACTGGAAACAACTATTGTTTTTTTAGTTTTTCGTGCCAACGCCCAAAGAGTCTGAGCTCCAGGACCATGGATTAGTTTTAAAGCTTTCATTACACCCGACCAACGCCGGGCTATACTACTAGTACATATATATAGAAAGTTATCCTACCACTGTATGTACAGGATACTCCTTTGGATTCTTCTATACCCACACTCCATCCATATATATATATATATATATATATATATATATATATATATATAGAGAGAGAGAGAGAGAGAGAGAAAAGGATAGTTATAATTTCAATACAACATTTATTACCATGTTAATATCAGTATGCATACAAATGCATACGAATGTCATCCCGTACTCCTCTGGTTTTATCTCCATACATTTGAAATATACCCGTTATCTTAGTCTGAAAGAACGAGAACTTACGGGTCAGGTTTTCTAGAAGAAAGAAATATATGATCGTTCACTGAGTATCCAACCATACAACCGTCACATAGTATGAAAATTCACACAGCGAAGTTTCACAAATGAACAGGTGCTACCACTCCTGGTCAGGGTGGACTTGAAAACAACAGCAAATAAGAGATGGTTCCATGCTCCACATAACCTTTCATCAGAGGCATTGCTGCCGGATGCAGTTTAGCGTCATACCCAGGACCGGGGACATGTAATGAGAAAGGAGGGTTTGGAGAACCTGATACTCATTAGACGAATATAGAAGTAGAGAGACAAAGCAAAGCAACGCATGATATACCTGATGGACTTTAGCAGATGGATGATAGAGCTGGGATTGATTGTGATAACAGGAGAAGGGTTATTAAGAGCGAAAAGAGATAGAGTGAAGTGGAGGGCCATGATCGATTTGTCCTGAAAAGACACTGCTCATAGAGGAAGAAGAGGAAGCATCACTCATTCATAATCAGCCTATGAAGTTTTCCGCCCAGCCTCGTATTTACTCACTACATAACGGTATTATATACAAACTTCTTCTTCTTCTTCTTCTTCTTCTTCTTCTTCTTCTTCTTCTATGTGCCTTGTCCTTTCAGAACGTAGGCGATCATGGCTTCCCACGTCTCCCTATCCCTGGTGGCTCTTAGAATGCTTTCTCCTGTTACACCACATAAAACCCGTTCTGTCATCCAACTGCTCAGCCCCTTCAAATATTTTTCCGCTGCTTTTCCCGGTCTCCTTTACCCTGTATGTGGCCTGTTAGTATCTCTCCAAGCCCTTCTTCCACATTGCAGAACCTGGGCATGATGGTAAATTGCATCCGACAGCAAGGCCTCTGATTGAGAGGTTGTGAGGAGCATGAAACCACCTCTTAATTGCTGTTGTTTCCAGGTCCACCCTGACCCGGAGTGGTAGCCCCTGTTAGGGTCCCAACTATGAACATATAGTTTATCCCCAAACTGCGGTCAAAACACTATGAGAGTATAAAAATACACTTTTATAGAAATATATACATTTTTTAAAGAAAAATATTACCAACCATACATTCTTGAAGAAAAAATTATCATCATAATACATTTTTGAAGGAAATAAAATTATTCTCAGCAAAATATTTTTGAATACAAAACTAGAAGAAATTTTCAGTTTTCTAAAATAAAAAAAATAAAAACAAATTTTTTTTATTAAAATCTGACTAAATCAACCTTCTCACTATAACCGAACATTAAAACAACCCGTAAAACTCCACCTTTTTGGCATTAAATAAACCACAGAGGTTGATATGCCGTTAAACAAAACTCAAACTCCTCATTGCATGTCCCAGGAATTTTAGCTGTCTCTCCCTGATGCTCAGTATTAATTTCCTTTTTGTTTCCATCCTTTCCAAAACCTCATCATTGCTCACATGCTTGACCATGATATTCGCAACATCCTTCTGTAGAACCACATTTCAGTTGCTTCAAGTTTTCTCTTCATCTTTGTTGAGATTGTCCAACATTCACTGCCATTTAAAGAACTGACATTGCATAGCAATCCAGTACTCTTTTCTTTGTTTCTCTTTGTTTCTAGCAATATACAAACTAGTAATAGTTAATTAATCGTAGTAAAACGTTTCTAGAAGAGTATTTAGTCTTGTTTTGTCTTAAGGTTTTAATTGTCTTCACCGTTTCCGCCCTGAAGTCGCCTCGAGTCAAATAATGTCGGCTTCACTGCGCAGTCACCTCGTCGATACTAAAATATTTGCACATTTGATTAAATTTAAATTCTCCAGCAAATAATTCCCCAGCCACACACTGATCACATAAGTGAAAAGCTAATGAAAACAAAATAAGACATTTTTCCGAAAACAACGTTCAGTTGGGAATTGACGAAATTAAAATATAACGAATTTTCTTCTCGCATTCGAATATTAAAGACGCCTTCTATTTTGACAACCAATCAGTACATTGACAAGGAAGTCGTTTTCATTCATTGTCTGCGGCTGGTTGCAAATTCACTTAATTAAAACATGAATTTGCAAGCCCCCGAACATATGCGAAAAACGTGCTGCGACTTTTCGAACATGTAAAAAATGGTTTTCAAAGATTCATTTTGAAGGTTGAATCATGCTCTTCATTCGAATAGCTTGAGATGAAAACGATCAAATAAATTGTGTCCAAGGTATGACGCTGGTAGGCAGACATCTGATCGGGAGGTTTTAAGGTGCTTGGAACCACGTTTTAATTTCTGAATGAGTTTTGCGGCCCCTCTACCCACACAATGCACCCCCGAACCAAATGAACTCACAATAAATGGTACTTTAAACAAAATAACAGA
The DNA here is from genome assembly GCA_037127315.1 of Ascarosepion bandense. Lineage (NCBI taxonomy): Eukaryota > Metazoa > Mollusca > Cephalopoda > Sepiida > Sepiidae > Ascarosepion > Ascarosepion bandense. The sequence goes on along the minus strand of JBBBDQ010000685.1, from coordinate 331,951 downwards.
CTCTTGGAACGCAGACATTCCGTGATCAGGAAAAAACGGATGAAATCGCGGGATTGGTGTTTGAAGCTATACCTTACGAACGTTTTCACAAATTTTACCTATTTTTGGTGATTGTCTAGCTATTTTTAAAGCCATTTTAGTGCCTTTTCAAAATCTCAAGTTGCCATTTGTACGACGTTTAATAATAGATCATTCTATTTGTCTATATGTCTGAGATGAGGTAATATTTACAATATTTACATTATTCGGACTATTGTCCTCATCTTTGTTGCCATTTGTACGACGTTTGATAATAGATCATTCTATTTGTCTATATTTCTGAGATGAGGTAGTATTTACAATATTTACATTATTCGGAGTATTGTCCTCATCTTTGTTGCCATTTGTACGACGTTTAATAATAGATCATTCTATTTGTCTATATTTCTGAGATGAGGTAGTATTTACAGTATTTACATTATTCGGACTATTGTCCTCATCTTTGTTGCCATTTGTACGACGTTTAATAATAGATCATTCTATTTGTCTATATTTCTGAGATGAGGTAGTATTTACAGTATTTACATTATTCAGACTATTGTCCTCATCTTTGCCATATGTATTTCGTTCAATAATAGATCATTCTATTTTTCTATATTTCTGAGATGAGGTAGTATTTACATTATTTACATTATTCGTATTTTTGTCTTCATTTTTGCGGCCATTTGTACGACGTTTCGGCCGTTGAACGCTCCGGCCTTCTTCAAGTGAATGCGTCTTCTTTTGCATGCTTACTTTGTGTATTTGTCTATATTTCTGAGATATGGTAGTATTTACATTAGTTACATTATTCGGACTATTGTCTTTATATTTGTGACCATTTGTACAACGTTTATCTCATAAATAGCAACCAAGATGAGGACAATAGTCCGAATAATGTAAATACTGTAAATAGTGTCATTGATCGAAAATAAGGGTTCGGTTAAAAATTCATACCATCGGAAATAGGCCGGAGTGTACAAAGGCCAAAACGCCGTAAACATGGCAATAAAGATGAAGACAACAATCCAAGCAGTGTAAATAAATTAACTAAACCCCGCCTCAGAAATATAGAAAAATAAAAAAATCAGGTTTCATAAGCTCAACTTGGTTAAGTTAGTCGTTTTGGAGTGTAACATCCACGTACATTTTATGAATTTCTTAAAGAAAATCCGATTTGAAACTTAGATAATTTAGAACGTAAAAAGTAAAGGCGCCTAGTGGTGGTTTAACAATTTTAACTCAGTTAGTGAATGATCTTTGATAAGAAAAGTAGATGACGTGTCGAATTTGTTCGAAGCTTCGACACGTTGGAATAGCTTGATATGACAACGATAACGAAGTGTGTCCAAGGTATGACACTGTTAGGCAGACGTCTGATCAGGAGGATTTAAGGTGCTTGGAACCACCTCTTAATTGCTGTTGTTCCCAGATAGCCAGGTCATGGCGTTGAGAAAGTAACTGCAATCAAGATAACACATATCTCTGTATTAAATATACAGTACTCTAAAAAGTATTATGGGAAGAACTATTTTATCGTTTATGAGGCGTATTGACAGAAAATAAACAATTTAATTAAAGAAATTTTATTTGATTTACTGAACAAATGCTTTAACAAAAAACATACTTGTTACAAAATCAATTTAATATTTAGTATAATAGCCTTTTGCTTTGATCACAGCCTTCATTCTGTCAGGCATTGGCATCACAAGCTTCTTCAATATATCTAATTGTATCTCCTGTCAAGCAGCTTGTATTTGTTCACAAAGTGTGTCTTGCGAAATAACATAAGATTTATCAATTTTTTTATCCAAAATATCCCATAGATGTTCAATAGAGTAGTCTCAAAATAACTTGTTTAATAGAAAATAGGAAAAATTAAATGTAACTTCTTTTTAATACATTTCTTTTACACCTAGTTTTAAATAATCAATATTTATTAGCAACTTACTTGGCTTTTCACCTTGTATTTGAATTTCAGTGAGGTTTTTAGGAAAATCTATCCCTGTCCTAATACTTTTGCACACTACCTGTAGTTTGCAAAAGTGTTAAGACAGTGGTGATTTTAAACTTCATTTTGATACCTCATAAAAGTTGAAATAATTCTTGTCCTGGTACTTTTGTACAGTACTGTATATATATATATATATATATATATATATATATAAAACAATTGCGATAATTTACCAATCGCACCTAGTATATATATATATATATATATATATATATATATATATATATATATATACATACTAGGTGCGATTGGTAAATTGTCGCAATTATTTTACAAGGCAAAAGGCTATTATAGTAAATATTAAATTAATTTTGTAACAGGCATTTTTCATGTTAAAGTATTTGTTGAGTAAATCAAATAAAATTACTTTAATTAAATTGTTTATTTTCTTTCAATATGCCTCATAAAGATTAAATAGTTTTTGTAATACTTTTTCACAGTAGTATATATATATATATATATATATAATATATATATAGTAGGTGCGATTGTAAATTGTCGCAATCATTTTATCATTTCAAAGCAAAAAGGTATTACACTTAATATTAAATTCATTTTGTAACAAGTGTTTTTTTCTTGTTGAAGCATTTGTTGAGTAAATCAAATAAAATTAGTTTAATTAAATTGTTTATATTCTGTCAATGTGCCTCATAAAAAATAAAATAGTTCTTGTCCTAATATTTTTGCACAGTACTTGTGGTCCAGTGGATATCGGCTCCGAACGAGGAATCGGGGAGCCGAGTTCGAATTCCAGTTGAATTCATTGCATTCACTTACGCGCAAATACCCTTGGGAAAGGTATTAATCCGTCTCTTCCTTCCAGTTATGGGTTAAATAGCAGGACAGATTGGGTTCTATAGCCTTAGTCGGCAACCAGTCTACCGCAGAAAGTAATGGCAATCTACTGCGGGATAATCTTCTGCTCAGTCAGTCATGTCTCTTTCGAGACATGATCGCCCAAGCGTGTATCACGTATGGCACTTAACTGACTGACTGAATATAATAGTTGAAAACTTGATTAAGGTTTCTACTGGGCATCAAGTGGGGGATCAGTTTTATATTGTGATGAAGTAATAAACTGACCCCCCACTAATTACTAATTATCAATATAATACATCTCTTCCCCATCTAGCGTCAAATGAGTCAAATAATAGGACAGATTGGGTTCTATAGTCTTGGCTGGCAACCAGTCTACCGCAGAAAGCAATGGCAACCTACTGCGGGATAATCTTCTGCCCAGTCAGTCATGTCTCTTTCGAGACATGATCGCCCAAGCGTGTTTCATGTATGGCACTTAACTGACTGACTGTATATATTTGAAAGTTCGAAATAGAAGATAACAGAAAAGATTAGTTATAATAAAAACTGTGTTTCCATTGAATAAACATCGGATACAACCTTTTTCGACCTATCAGATGATTTGTTAGTTTGTACACTTTTTCCAAAATCAAAATACTCGTTGGTGATCGGCATGAACACGTAATGGCAATTTTAATGGAAACGGAGAAGGAATCCATTATAACAGGAAAATAAATAACCTGGACGTTTCTTAACGCGCAATAGAGACCTGCCAATATCGCTCCTCGACTATTCTACTTTACTCAAAATCCGGCAGAATATAAAATAAACGGTAAATTTTCGTTTTAATTCCCTTCTCTTTCCCCTTCAAATTTATCCAAAATAGCATTATCTCCGTGGAAATGGATATACTGAACTCAAATCAACTGTTAGTTATTGAAAAAACTTACCTTTTTTATCTAAATATCCATAAAAAAAAACGAATTATATCTTGCAATTTTTCTCTCCAGTAACTCTCACGAAATCATGTAATTAACTGCAGAATGACGTACTGCGCATTTGAACGAATTTTGGCCGATTTTTTGTCTATTTTTCTTCATTTACTGATACTTCCGGCAATGTACTTCCGGAAACTGAAGTAATGCGTTATTGTATTTCTACGCCTATTACTCTCATCACAAGAAGTACATCGCTAGAAGTTTCAGTAAAGGAAGAAAATCGGCCAAAATTCAACGAAATTTCTGCCTACGTAAAACGTCATTCTGCAGTTATTTACATGACTTCGTAAGTGTTACGGGATAGAAAAAGTGCGAGATATAGTTCGTTTTTTTATGGACTTTCAAAGCAAAAAAGTTAAATTTCTTCAATATCTAATTGTTGATTTGAGTTCAGCATATTTAGTAAAACCTGTATCACTAAATGATAACGTCTCCCAAAACCCGGCAGAAAATTATAATGTAAAAAAAATATTTTCTGACCGTAAAAACATGCCAAGGTTTTGGTAAAACGTAAATATCTCATCACTCAAACCAACCATTTTATTAATTTTTGTTTATTTGCACTGTTTACATTGACTGTTGTCCTCATCATTGTCGTACTCAATGTGACAAAAAAGATGAGG